>JAQGAF010006460.1:0-10157 GCA_034687865.1 Kryphioiulus occultus | reverse complement strand
AAGTCCCACTGAAGTCATTGAAGTACCTCAGAAGTCATTGATGTTATTGAAGTCCCTATGTGGTCACTGAAGTCCCAGTGAAATCCCACTGAAGTCAATCGTTGAATTCGCACGAAAGTCGTAGTAACGATGCTGTAACCGTCACCATAACCGTCACAGGTAACATACTGCACAGTAACCGCACAGTCACCATAACCACGACGCTACCGTCACAATAGCCACACCCTCACCGTAATGGTAGCAACATCCTAACGGTCCCCATAACCGTCACGGTAATCGCTCAGTCAACTTCACCATAATCGTCACGTGCACCATCAACCTCACAATAAAAGTCATGGTGACAGCACCGTCACTGTAACGCTCCCGGTAACTGCGCTGTCACCATCAGGGTAACCTTAACTGCAACGTTACCGTCACGGTACCATCATAAGTACTGTAAATTATGACTTCATTGTTTTTGGCAAATCCTTCTCACTTACACTGTATGTCACTGCGTCATAATTTGTTTACACCCCTGGTGACCCCACAGAAGATGATCACATTCGAACGTCCAAACTACAGAATGTCTACTACACATGGCTTTCATGACGTCATTGTCGTCTACTATGAAATCCCACTGAAGTGCTTGAAGTCTGCAGTCAGGTGTACACGATTTTGAATAGTTGCCAACCCCTTTGGATGGATGCATGCAGCAACCAACTTTGAGACCTGCTCTATTGAGCCTGATCTATCGACGTGGCCCAAAGGCATATTTGCTCTTGATCTCTAGGAATAAATGCGGTCAAGCGGACATTTTATTTGTTATTAAACTTTATCTTCACATAAATAGTGCAATAAGCGCTGAGACGATGCTTTATGTACTTTGAGAGAGCAATATTTTCAGGTCAGCCCATGTTTGGTTGGCTAAGAAAAACATGGACTATTTGTGTAACTGGCTGCAACATATTTTCCAAAAAGCCATATACACTGTAGGACATGGCAAGAAAAATATTAATATTGGGCTTGAGTTAGCAAAGCTCACAAACAAAAGCGACAAGGCCATCCTTGTTTCAATAGGGTCGATACATAAAGGATGTCCAACTAAGTCGACTTTTTGACTCTTTACCACTTCTAATCCATTTTGGTTCGTTTTGGAAACCTCCCCCATTCCTGTTAATATTTCATTATTTTCTACATCCTATGCCTGTCATTCTGAAGAAATCTTTCGGTTTCAAACTCGATTTAAAATCATCTTCATAAGAATTTCGATTCCAGCGATTACAGCGCCGCCTACAGTCCCTCCCGTTCAACTAACACCATGAAACAAATTAATTAGGAATTACAGTAGAACTTCCAAATTTGACCACCTCCTTATTTTGATCCAATTTTAACTGACCGGACGGTCACCACATTAACTCAATGGAAGGTGACCTCTATATGTTGACCATTTGCACCTCTGTATGTTGTATGTTGATTACTTGGACTGTGACAGACAATAGTAATTTACTCTCTGTATGTTGACCAGCATGGTCTCAACATGTAAAATCATGGACGATAATATTTATTGGCTGCTTGTAAAACGTATCTGTACGCCTTTGAACAGAAACTGTCTCTGTAGATAGGATAATTGTCGAAATACTAATACTGTATATGTAATTTAATGAAATATATTTTATGAATTTTGGTATTTTTTTGCCTTTCATTTTTTGTCTTTCTTTTATTGTTGTTTCTAATTAGTCAAATAATTTCTTTTTTGTAAGTTTTCGAGGCCATTCAAGTTCTACTTTGAACTTCAGCTCTTATTGAATTGAAGTACATGCAGTTCACGAAATTAAAACCTGTGTCAGTACAAGCCTCGTTCCATATGTTGACCATTTGTGACAGTCCCTTGGGTGGTCAACTGTATACCTTTTTCCAAAATTAGTCTCTTATAACTGACAGGTGAAAAATTAATTTCTGTAATAGAAGTAAATGACCTTGCATATGAATATATTCACACAATAGTAGCTCATAGTTAGATCGACTTGATGCTTGTTCCTCATCAAAGGTTACAAGAAAAAACATGAAATACAAAACTTAACTTTAGGTGTTCTACTCTTTTTTCCCAAAATGTTCATTTTAACAAAACCTTAGTCATAGCGAAATCGCGTTTATTCCATAAAGTGGATTTTTCAAAAGTAAAAACTCAGTCCCTTAGGTACTGTAAAACAATCTTAATGGATATCCTGTACATGTAGTTCTGAGGTTAAGCAAGAAGCAGTTTTCACGGTTTCGTTAATCAATCGAAGCAATTGAAAACGAAAATTGCACTGTTTCAAGTTCCACAGTTTTACATTACAATTTGTTCTTTGCCAAACTGTCGATGTTCCGAGTCCCAATTAAGAAATTGCACTGTTATGTCCTGCCTATGTTTTACCAAGAGCTACAGTGTATGGCTTCATGTGCGAAACGATCAATTCAGCCGAGTCCAAATTGTCCCTTCCAGAAACCTAATGAAAAATTGAAAAATTCATTTCGGTAGGTGCAAGCGTCTTTCAAAGACAATTCGCTCACTGCACCAGTCCACCTCAAAACGGTTCAATAAGAAGGAAGGAATTAAGAAACTGCATTTCCCGAAGCACCTTTATGGCAGATTTGCAGTTGCTCCAGAAATTGGATTGCATGTAATAGAACATGTTTATTTCGCGTTTATGAGGCGAACTCTTCATTATACGACCGACATTAAACGGGAACGACTGCAGGATACAGAATTCCGGAACAAATCAGAAACTCGTAGAAAACTATTTGACAGACCGACCATAATGTAGACTGTAATTGAAGAATTAATAGCAAGCGGTGGGTGCACTTCAGAATAGTCCCTGCTACAGCATAGATACTATAGAAAAGTGGGCTTTCCTAACTGTGCGTATGCTAGCAGTGATTTCCTGGCGGTTGGGGGCAGCTAAATCCGATTTTACATTGCAAGGTAACAAATAGAAAAGGATAAATTACGACATGTGTCTAAATCAGATTTTACATTGTAAGGTTAGTTTAAACACAAAAATAAAAAGGGGAAATTACGAATGTGTCATAGCTAGGACAGGTGTCACAGCTAGAACAGGTATCATCCTTTTCACTATACAGGTACACTTAAAACATGTAGTGTAAATATGCGGATATTTAGAGAGGGGCTATACCGAAGGGCATCCCAAAGGCTACATCACCGGTTTTTACACCATTATGATCATATTTTTTATTTATAGCAAACAAATGTCATGAGTCTAGGTGGCACACAATGACAGATGTTGTTCTTGCGTACTACTCAAGCAGATCAGGTTGAAATACAACTGATGTGCACACTTGGATCAGGGACTAGAAAGAAGTTCATCAAAATGTTATCTCACCAGGTTTTTACACCTTAAAACTCACTTTTTCCATTTTTGACAAAAGAAATGGAATGAGTCTAAGTGGCATATCTTGACAGCATGTCATTCCTGTAAAATATACTACAAGTTGAGTTGAAATACCAATATTATGAGCACATTTGGAGCAGGGACTATATCGAAGTTCATCACACGTTTTACAACACAAGTTGCTACACGTTTGAGCTCACGTTGTTTTAGAATAATAAAAAATTCGTGTGTAGCATTACAGCATCCTGCATCCAGGTTACAGACTAGCAAAGGAGCAGGGACAATATCGAAGTTCATCACACATTTACATCATTATACTCAAATTTTTCAAAATAAAAAATCATGAGTGTGTTGCACACCCTGACATTAGCCAACATCTTGACATTTCTTCAACATAACATATTACTGTGCTAAATTTTTAGAATGGTAAAACCAGCCCAATCATTGTGCTAAATATGTGGCATTAGCATTATGCTACTTTTACATGAAAACCACATTTCCGAAGATTTTCTACATATATACGGATTATGGTGGTTTTCGATTATCCGGATATCCAATATAAACCTTTTCCGCCTCACCCTGTATTTTAACATGATTATAATATAACAAATCCCCAGATTGCTCCAGAATTATTTGAATGAGAGCAGGCAATTAACTGGATTAACATAACTTAGAAGATGAAACAATCATGTGGCTTGTTATTTATAAAAGATAGGAAATGACAGAATGATCATCTTAAGTCTGTAATGCAGCTTCTCAAATCCCATTTTAAACCCTTATGTAATCCAGGCATAATGTTAGGATTTAGAAGAACCAAAACATAAAAATAGCAAAAATACATGTGCAAAATATTGGACCCTGTTTATCGATTTTGTCAAAATATTGAACATGCATTCACCTGTTTTGTAGTGACAGACAATCCTGTTAAGTGTGCCAAGTTCTAACACTGCAATTATGGTATCAAATTGCCATTGGTGATAGACACACGAATCTACCAACCAGACACTTCCTTTCAAGACTACATTTCATTAAATAATACAGAAGACATGTGCGTCTCAGAGACAGGAGCTGAGGGAAAACAGTAGGCCCTTGCCAACAATTTTAGAAAGCAATCGCTGATGACTTCTGGGAATGGGCCTCATCTCTCATGGCAAATGCACAAAAGATGGAAATCGTGTTTGCATAAGGGGGTCATTTTCAAAAGGAACTGAAACTTTCATCTACAGGGGTTACTCCAGCACCATTATGATGATTGTTCCTGATATAAGATGCTGGACGACTTGTTTCATGCAAGCGATTCGACCTGAATAAAGATGCCAACACGCACTATTACATGGAAAAAAGCCCTGAAATATACCTAGACAAGTCTGAAATTGATGATTTATGTTCTATAAAAAGTAAATTCTCATTTTAAGAAACTTCAAAGATGAGAAGAAGCCAGGTGGCGTTGTTTCGAGAAAGTTTACCTAAACTCGTTTCATCATGTTTTTAAATCACTGAGTATTTTATAAACATTTTAAAATCAATGAAGAATTTATCAGCGTTTCAAATATCTAGTTGCAAATAAGTTATGCAAATCTGAATCGATTCGCAAATATTCCTTAGATGCCGTTGTATATGTCGAAATATTTTCATAGTTTACATGTTTGAATAACGCCGGAAAGCTTGCTCTCATTTTATTGCCTTGGGAACATCTTGGATAGTGTAAGTTAAGAAAGTATCCAAGAATAAAACAGATAAAAACGAATCCAGAAATAAATATCGACAAAGGTAAAGATCGATGCATGAAAGCATTTAAGTTAAATTCTGAAAAGCTACGATCATTTAAATATGTAAATGTATCCTAAATTTAAGGAGCATATGCCCAACGTAAAATAATGTACAATTAAATAAACTAGTGGTGTGCTTCGGAATAGCCCCTGCTCCAGCATAGCACTTCGAGAATGAGGGCTTCTGCAAACGGTTCGTAGGCTGGCAGTGATTGCCTGCTGGTTCGGGGGCAGCTAAACCCGAATTAGGTTAAAAATAACAAGGACAAATTCCGAAAGCTAGTCTACATGTACACCCAGTAAGTGTCATTCTAGTATACTAGACAGAGTTGAAACAACAATATTCCGTGCACATTTGGGCAGGGAATGTCAAAGCTCATCCTAAACTAGAAGCAAATGTCTGTTACATTTAAAAATACCGAAAAGTAAACAACAAACAAACCAGAAATACATGCACAATACAAGAGGATGCATAGATGTTCTTTGAATTCTAAAAAAAAATAGAAAGCAAAGCAGCCTATAGCACGTATTAGATTTTATGAGTTCCAAATGGAACTCATGTGCGAAAGTAACCATAAAAGAAAATTTTATTTTAGCTGAATAGGACAATTTCTCCTAACAGGGGTTCATTTACCTTATTTTGCAAGTACATAAAACACAACCTAGATGAAACTTCATTGTTCTGTAGGTCTAAGAACATTATTTAAAACAGTCGAAATAGCAGATCCGTGCGGCAATGAAAATCAGATAAACTGTAATCGAAAAAAGCTCGTCTGGGTGAGGAAATAAGCTATCTCGACTGCAATAATGAAAGTGAGCAATTAGGCATATCCAGGTTGTATTGTTTTTGCTAAGGCTAATTCTCCTCTCCCAATTTAGTTTAGTTAAATAATGCGTGATGACTATTGTGAAGAAAAGAACCTGAACAAAGAAATTCGATAAAAAAGCTTGATGGAAAATCTCCTTTCGCAAAAGAACCTGCTTTAGATTACAAACGCTATAGTGTATATTTTCGATTTGTAGAACCAATGTCCCCTTCTATAGGTCCTTGGGGGACGTTCAAGTATTATGTCATCATCTTGGTGGGTCAACCAAATACTGATTAATGCCGACAGAAGTGAGGGGGTTTACCAAATTATGTGGTCGTCAATTCTGCAAGCTTATTCTATAAAACAGTTGACCAAAATCCAATATTTTTGATTTGCATGTAATTTTTCTAAAATGTTGGCTCAATTTGAAATTTTTTTGGTTAACGATTATTCATCATTGTGGGTGGGGTCTTGAAATTGAGAAAACGTGATGTCATACATGTAATAAGCATTGAATTAAAACGCAATTCGAGGTCTTTCAATATTAGGAAATTTGAAATTGGAAATGGACAAGACTAATTCTATTACAAGTACGGCAAATTCCCTAATGGAAGCTGGGGAGGCTCGTAATATACATATGGAATATACGAATAATATGCTATAGGCAAGTTCCTGCTTCAAATGTGCGCAAAATATGTAATGTATATTTCAAATTATCCTGTCTACGTTTTTTAAAAAATTGTTGCTTTGTGTTTATCAAGGCATAAACATATTTATACTGTATAGCTGCATCTAACCGTAGGCAACCACTTGCACATATCGGAACACATTTCCATTAAAAAAACTTTGAAACGCATTGTGTTTACTGGTAGACAAATAATACGCTTTCAAACCCTTAAACACAAATTGAAACGAATTTCAGAATAATTTAGGACGACATAACAAAAACGCTGCTCATCTATTTTTAAAATAAAGGGTGTACTTCTATATATTCCCTGTACCAGCATAACCACTATCAGAAAGGGAGCTTCTAACTGATCGCAAGATGGCAGTGAAAGCCTGGCGGTTAGGGGCAGCTAAATAAGATTACCTTGTTAGATTAGGCTAAACGCAACAACAAATAAAACAAAAAGGATGACTTTCTACAGCCAGGACAGGGGTCATTCTTGCATAAAAGACAAATAGCATTAAGATACAAATATTGCGGGTACATTTGGAACAGGGACTATACGTAGTTTATTCACAAACAGTTTTCTAACCCCGGTCTATTTTAAAATAATAGGTATTCTTAGAAATCTTTCCATTACACGAAGAAAACATGTTAAGAATCCCAACATCATGCTTGATGCTTCCATACTACAGTATATCCAACTATGCACTACGTATCATCGCGTTCATAGACAATTTCATACAAGTATTAATTTTGCTAAGTGTACTCTGCATCGAATAAGCAAAAAAACATTTCATGAGAAATACGATTGGATCATCAAACATGGGGGTCGCACATGCATAACGATCGATAAAAAATTAACTGGGTCTGTGTTAGACTTCAAATATTTGCATTGCTTTCCAATTTACATGGGTGGGGATAATTGTGTGGAACGAACGTTCGCCCATCGGCGAATATTAATTACGGTAATATCATCAGGCTTGGAAATATACATGTACATTTATGCACAGGACATGGCAAGTGGAAACTACTTGGTACAACTTTAAATGGAGTACCTATGATTCAATTAACCTATTAATCATCAATTTCTACAGTTCCACTTACATTGGCACCCCCCTCTATACAAGTGGCGAAACACGGTCTGTATCATACGGCTTTTTAATAAATTACAACGATGGCAAGAGCAAATTAATTATCAAGAAATTGCTATTAGAGGCAATTCACTTAGCTTGACATAGCGAGGCGAGTGAACGCCTATGCAGCATTCATTAATATTGTATGTTACACAAGAGATAAGATTAAATTACTTCGGAATCGCTGGGCATTCTGGAATATGCTTTGCAATGTGTGATGATAATAAATGCACTTATGAAAATGTGATAACCAAATTAAACACGTCGTTTTTGAAAATGTTCATGTTTTCCATATACATGTACATGTTATCATGTCCATCATATTCGCAATCTTCATGCTTTCCAAGTACATGTAGTTTATTTGCCAGAAACTAATAGTTTGCAATCAACTCATGTCATAGGTTCTTTGAATTTAAGTTTTAAAAAATGTGCGGTCGAATGTTAATCTTTTTTATTTGTAAATCGAGCTGTTAGGAAAAGCCCAATCTTAAATCCAAAAATACGCTTTTTAGGGTGCACCAGAAATGTTATTACCAATTTATTACCGATTACCAAGTTTATGATCAGTATCCAATTTAGTTTTTGAATACTATATAATATAGTCCATGCTTATAATTTGCACAAAATATAACACGTGTAAATTTCAACCCTACTTGTCTAATAGAAATGAATGACACCTGCATTGGTTGTCTCAATTTATCTTTTTTTTAAGGGCGGTATTTTTTTTCGTTTTTTGGCTTTTTCCTGAGTCAACCAGACCTAGCCAAATCTATCTAAACCTAAACCAAGTTATCCAACCAAAAACGTTATTTCTGATTCACTAGCCCCTAGCCGTTAGGCAATCACTGCAACCCTTCGAAATGTTAGGACAAGCCCACCTCGTCAGTCTAAACTCGAGCAGGATCAATACCGAAGTACACCCAAAATTCTAATACCAAGATATCACCAAGTTACCAAGTTACCAAGTTTATGTTCAGATTCGTTAGCATATGCAAATAATGCAGAAAATTTGCCAAAAACAGTTGGTTTCATACAGAAAATGCATCGAGTAGGCCTTACCTGAGCACACTACTGCAAAATGATAGCCAATTGGAAAAAAACATATGTTGTTCCGTAGTGGGAAAATTTGGAGACTATTTGACGGGGAGCTGCGCCTGCATCTAGTTTCAGTTACCCCCAAGCACGTGGTTGAATCAACTGAAGTCGGTTTAAGGGGTGTTCACATGACATTTCGATTTGGATTTTTGACTTCGATCAAAATGCACAGGCCTATTATATCTAGGAGGCCATGGTACTAACGTCAAAAAGTGCGTACAGTAGAACCTCTAAAGTTGACCACCTTCCAGTGTTGACCACTTTCCTATGTTGATCACATTGTAACTGACCTCTAAATGTTCACCACTTGCATCTGTGCGTTGTATGCTGACCACTTGGACTATGACACAATAATAATTTACTCTCTTTATGTTGACCAGCATGGACTCAACTTGTAGTGTCACGGATGATTAAATGCATTGACTGCTTGTAAAACATACACGGTACACCCCAGGACAGTAACTGTCTCTATAGAGGTAGAAGTTCATGTTGAACCCCTACAGTATAAAGGGGGCTTAGCAGTAAATATGGGAAATTTCGTTTTTAATTGGAAACCTCTCTATGAACACCGCAGAATTTGATTCGAGATTTGTGCTGTTCATTACCACAACGAGATATGCTTTCTAATCTAACAGAATGAAATTTCTAGTACACTGTACATTACAGTACATTGCTTCTGCTTTAATAGTACAGTACGTGAAATTTCATGATAAATTTGCAGTACATTAACAATACTGACTGTAAGTCTGTATTGTGAACATTTAATCAGATTAGTCATAAATGATTCATGAATGCTGAATGATTACTGTAAAATGTAAGTATATGCAGTTCACGAATTTGAAATTTATTAAAAACAATAACAGCACGAAGAACTTATGAGTGCTGATGTGCATTAGCTTAGGTTAGACGTTTGAACACTTAATGTTAGTCATGTCACATACAAAAAGATTCAATGTATAATTACAATTACAACCAATTAATATAAAAAAACACTTTGCATAATTAAAGAAGGTTAGTTTGATACATTTGTAATGATCGCCTAGATAGTAGGGGAAATACAGTTGTACAATGACTCAGCAATTTACACAACATCATGAATTTTTAATGAGGTAGATTTTTAATTTTATTTTTAATTTCTTTCTAGTTTTTAAGTAGAGCAAGTAATCTGGTATCTTGTTAAAAATGTTGGTATATTATTACTGCGCATGTGTTTACCATAATCGCTTTTAATAGAAGGGATAGAAAATCTATACGTTGTTTTCCTTAATAAAGTTACTTTGTTATCTACTGTAATATTATATTTGTTCTTG
>JAQGAF010006459.1:0-10158 GCA_034687865.1 Kryphioiulus occultus | reverse complement strand
AATTCATATGTTAGCAAGAATTAACTCTGGAACGCATAAATACAAAATGAGAAATGAAGATGTAACAAGGGAAAAAACACTGGAAGAGACATTGAATAGAATTTGCCATACTGTGCTATTACTTTTTTTGCTCACTGTAGCTTTTCCTTATTTGTTTGTAAAACTTATTTATGAGTAATTTTAGCAGTTTAAAAACAAAGTTAGAAACCATAGGTTATGTTGTTTGTGTGGTTGCAACACAAAACTCAGACGCTTCTCTTAAATTAGTCTTTAAATCATATGGAGATGCTTAGTCAAGAAGTTTGATTCCCATTGAGATTAACACTTGAATGATTCCATTTTCAGATCCTCTATTTTACACGCGTGACTCATTTCCTGATGAATCCAACGACTCTGGTCTTGGCTCAGACACACTTTCAAGTTTGCTGGAATCCAACGATTCATCTCACATAGAGGAATCTGACTTTGACTGTTCTTCAGACTCTGTTGATTCCGGTATCTCCGTTCAGTCCCGACTTGAACAGTACAGGCGACTTAGGACCAACAGCACGTTGTGCCCACCCATGTCGTGTGCGACGCTACACGTTGATTCAACCCTCGCACTGTCCTTAAACCGAAAGATGCACATTCAACACAAGCAAAGTGAGGCAAGCTCCGGATGTTTCGACGAGATTCCGGTTAAATGGCGTAGGGTAGTACCTAGTTCAGGGTATGCCGACAATTCGTCCAACGATGGACACGAGTCTAGGGAAAACACCCTGGCTCAAGGTAGAAACGCTCTTCTGCATCGTTTCCCATTGGCACCATCTTCTGGTTTGTTGAACACTTCTGTGCTGACAGATTCATTTCAATGTGGGAATTCAACAGGGAGGGATTCGCTGAGGAATGACTATGAAAACAGAGATTTGACGGTCAACAAGGAGGGGAACGAGTGTTCCACGAGGGACAGTTATGTTATGAAAGGGTGAGTACGTGATGACTATATGCCACGAATGAAAAGGCCATTAGACGTTTGCTTTTTTAAACCAATAAACGAGGATTGTAAGGGTATCTGCTATAATGTCTTTAACCTTTTTCGAAATTACAATGGTTTTGCATCCCCAAAACTGGCACCAAAAATGCTAATGAAAATATCAGATTTTTTATCTAAATAATGCGTGTTAAAAATGCGAGTAATTTACAGTTTTCCAACAGTATTGCTAAGGTATTATGCAGTGTTTTATTGCGGATTGTTATTTTATGCTGCATTTTTAGTGCAAGTGCAACAAAAATCACACAGATTCAATTCAATAAAATATTTACCTATCAAATAAAAGTAAACACAACGCTACTGCAATTGTTCATTTTTTGACGAATTTGAAAGTCGTTGCATTTTACGAGTTTATAGTTATAAGTTTTCATTGCTATGGAATAGTGTCATTTGGCTGAATTTATTTTTCAATATAAGTGAAGTTTTATATAAGGTAAATTTGTTTAAAAGAATGTTTCATCAAAAATAGGTAACCAGATTTTGTGATTTAAAACTAGCTTTTTAAGCTTCAATTTATGAAGTTGCCAAAAGTTTCCTGAGCTACTTAGCTCTTCTCGGCTTTATCCTCCCAAAAGAATTTGCCCCGTTAATGTTAAGCTAACTCCAAATAAAACAGCGAGTTGGCCAGCTGCTGGTATTTTATTACACGTGAAATACAGCTCTGTTAATTGAATTATTTTTAGACTATTTCCTGTTTGGCTTTGTTCCAGGGCACCTGACCAAAACTCGAGGAATGGAGACAGGATTGCAGCATTGTTATCGTCCAGTTCAAATTCATTGGCACGCAAGAGGCCCATAAAAAAGCCTTCTCTGCATGTCTGCTTTCCATCACGATCCAAAGATGGCAAGGTGGAGCTCTGCATTTTAATTCAACCGGAGGAGCAACACAGAGCACGCTATATGACAGAGGGAAGCCGAGGATCCATTAAAGATGAAAAGGGAACCGGATTTCCAACTGTGAAGGTAAACTGATGCTTCTCATGTAATGCCAACTGATGATACAAGATAGTGTTGAATGGATATTTTGGCATACATGAACGTTATTAATCTATCAACATTAATTTGGATTGCACAATCCCACTTGGAACGTTAGAACGTTAAGAGCATTTACAGCCCATGAATCACCAAATCCTGACTTTTCTATTTTTTTTTTTATGAGAAAAATTCATATCTTGGCACAACCAATTTTTTTAAACAACGGAGGTCTCTTTTGTCTGCAAATTTTTCAGCCACATTTTTTTAAATTTACATTTAGGTATTTAGGTCTTATAAGTCCTTCTACAGTATTTGATTGCACATTAAATTTTACTTGTTAAAATCTGATAAATGTAGGCATTCTTCATTAGTTTTGGTCATTATTTGTTTCTGCTGTTGCTTCTAAGTTTGGCCATCAATCCTGGCTTCCATTTCATTGTAGTTTATGGGTATTGAGTGTTTGCAAAAAAAAGACCAAAATGGATTGGCTACGAACTGAATGTTTGTCTTTTCTACATTGTTATATGATTGTTTTTTTTTTGCGTTTTGTGATTTTTAGCTTGTTGGATACAATCAGCCCGTTGTTCTGCAAATTTTCATCGGATCAGATCAGGGAAAAATTCAGCCACATCTATTCTACCAGGCTTGCAAAGTAACTGGCAAAAACTGCACTCCGTGTTCTGAGAGGATAATAGAAGGAACATGTGTCATTGAAATCAATATGACCCCTGAAACTGACATGACAGTGAGGTATGCACTTTTCACTTGATTTTAAAATGGAATGAACAGCATTCCAGCAATTGTTTTTTATAATTGTGTGATTTCTGGGCAGCTGCGACTGCATCGGCATTCTTAAGGAACGCAACGTGGACGTTGAGCAGAGGTTGCAGTATTTTGGTTCTGCGCGGAGCAAGAAGAGGAGTACAAAGTGTCGCATGGTGTTTCGTGTCAATATCCCGTTAGCGAATGGGAGTTTCGAAACCTTGCAGTCGGCATCATCACAGATCCTATGCAGTATGTGTAATGAGCTTTTTTCTTTCTTCTGAGGTTTTCTTGTTCTAAGTCATTTTTTTTTCATGGCAAATTAAAGCTCAATCACCTGGACTGCCCGAAATCTGCAAGAAATCTTTAACAGAGAGCTCGATGGCTGGTGGATCAGAGCTATTTATTATTGGGAAGAACTTCCAGAAAGATGCGAAGATCGTTTTTCAGCAATTCGTTGATGGTTAGTTGGCTTTAGTTATGTTTAATACCTAGGAATCTTGTTTTGCTTATTTCAAGCTTTAAGGGAGGCAAGGAGCAAAATGAAAAAAATCTTTAATGATAAAATTAGTTCTCAAAAAAAAATGTTCTATGCAAAGAAAGCGCTGTGTGATATCTACAGTATCTTGTTAAGCATTCTAATCAAACTACTTTAACTTTCATAGTATACATACTAAATTCCTGATTCTTTCCTTTTTCAAACAGAACAAATGGATCCTGGCAGTGCCAAAGATGCTGTCATTTGGGAAGAAATTGTTGATCCTGACAAGGAATATGCTCATCAGGTAATTTTTTGCTGTTTAATAAATTCGTTTTGATGGTGAGGACCTTAGATCCAAAACAATCAAAATTAAAAACTTAAAATGGTGATATGATGATTTAATACATATACATGACACACTGCTTTTTTACTTTTAGTCTCACTTGGTATGCTCTGTGCCTCCGTATCGTACTCTGGATGGGCCTCATCCTGTGAAGGTCTTATTGTCGGTACTAAGTGGTGGTAAGAGTAGTGAGACCCACACCTTCACATACACCCCATCTCATGCAGGTAAAGTGCTTGTCACAAATCACGTTTCATGGCGTTTTCGCCCCGGTTTCGGCCTAATCGAGAGGGGCTTACAAACCTTTCAAATCTTATTTTTGTTCAGTTTGAACTTTAGTTTGTTGATAGTGAAAACATGTTTTTAACCTTGACGTCTGGCAGTTGGACTTAATTAATGAGTTCCACCTTTTGACTTTTATCTGAGCATTAACAAATTGCTGACAGATGTTGCCATTTCGACATTATCTGAAGTAAAAATTAGATTTTCATTTTGTAAGTTCTTCTCGCTACTCTCTCATTTGACTTTAATTCGCAAATCCACTTTTTGTTTCAAGAATGCGTTTGAAATTTAATTTCGATGATTAATAAATGAATAAGCGAGTAATTAGGCCGAAAACCGAAGCTCTAATTAATAAATTTTGGTTAATGATTGTGACTTTCGCGATTGTTTCTCGCGAAGTTCGTGGAACAAAAGTGATGGCAGATGTTTTCATTGCTTGTTGCCATGCGCCACCATCAGTAATTTGATTTTAATATAAAATTCAATAAGGAAGTAATATCTGAGAGTAATTTGATGGGATGTCTGATATTTAGCAGTTCTAAAATAATTTAACCTTGTACGGTATTTGTGTCACTGTTCAACAACTATGAACGGTTATCTGACATAAATAGATACTAAAAACTCCCACAAAATTTATCCTTGAATTGATGAAGTAATGGAAAATTCACTTAAGTTTAACCAGACATCTATTTGAAATTTATT
This sequence comes from Kryphioiulus occultus, assembly GCA_034687865.1. Taxonomy (NCBI): domain Eukaryota; kingdom Metazoa; phylum Arthropoda; class Diplopoda; order Julida; family Julidae; genus Kryphioiulus; species Kryphioiulus occultus. Next base: position 5,583 of record JAQGAF010006459.1, on the reverse strand, counting down.
TAATATACATTCACAAAGGTTTTTGACTATTTTTTTTTTCAATTCTTGGCTTTACTTATTCTTAAATTGAATTTCATTTAAATATTTAGATGGAAATAAACTCCAGAAAATGTTTTTTTAAACTCATGATGGCATGTTTTTTAAAATCGTGCACATAAAATCATGGAGATCTGGGAGACTGTATTTCCACGTTTAATTTAATAGGCATGTTGAATTTCGCTTTTATTTCCAGCTAAATATTTGATACATTTTTCATGTAAAGATGGTTGGTACTGCATGGCACAGATTGTGTGAGTGATTGGATGCATTTGCGGAAACCTTAGGTTTTAGTTTGCGATATTATTATTATCTTGCACACGTGGCAATCCAACAATTAAACATCTGAAAAATAGTAGAATTCTAGACATGAATGTTTCAGTCTGATTTCGAATTATCTGGAACCGATTAATTCACAGCTTAATGCTTACTGAAATTTCATAAGCAGTTGTTATAAGGCACTAATCAAGTCTTGTTAAAATTTAAATAAAACTTTGCTTGTTTGGCATGCCACATAATGTGTACAAAACGAACTGCACATTCTTAATGCCTTTACCCATTTAGTATTGATTCTCATTTTGTTAGTTTTTATTAGGGTAGTTAAGAAAAATGCCCCTCCCGGCCACTGTTTAGTTTTGATTTATTTGCCATACTTCCATGCTTTTTTCCAGAAATTGTACTAATTTGAGACTAAAGCCTGCTTAGATTTCATTTTGGCATTATTTATTACTTTACCAAATTTTGATAACAATCGACTATTTGTTTGTAATTTAAGGCCCTTTGGGTGACCTCAAAGGGCCATTTGAAATCTGTTTTGAACGTATTGTATTTTCAAATTATTTATTACTGGAATATTATCAAAATATGAATGCGTGGCTGTAACACTGACAGGAACTGATGGGTTGGGACCCCAGTTGGGAACCTGATTAGCTAGTTGAAGGCTGAGAAGTTTGTGCAGTGAAACCAATGTTATTTTTTTTCTTTGCGGGCTATAGTAAGGGGGTTGATTGTTGTTATTGTTGTTTTTTTGATTGGGTGGTTTATGCCATCCGTTTATTCTCCCCAGTTCACAGGCGTAGAGGCTGAGCTCGATGGGGTGTTTAGAGTAAAACAATCCTCGCACTGGGTTGTTAACTGCCTACATGTAGCTTGGCCCTCTCTGCACACGGTACTTATCGAGGCATCACCACTGGTCCCGGTGACTACACAATTTCCTGCCTTAATGCAAATTGCTAGTTCATTTTCCTATGCCTAAGCTTTTTCCGTCAACCACTAGTTCTTGCGTTGCATTTCCAATTAACGTTTCGCCTAGTTAGTAGCGATCCAGAGATGGAAATAACCACTTTACTCGAATATGCCATTTAACCCTAGTGTTAACTAAAACGCCTCGAATTCTATTAGCATTGCAATGACTAATGACTAAACACCTAAAAAGAATAGGCATAGGGTGTTATCAGTTTCTTTTATTCCTTCATTCATGCTTTTGTGTTTTCACTTCTATCTTACGTAAGCCGGTTTCGCCACTGTCCGCACACTGGTGTCAAACGAAATTTTGCCACATTCGAGGAAAGCCTGCCTGCCCCACGGATATTAGATGTGTGGAAAAGGCGAGAAAACGCTGTTTTTTAACATTATATACTGGGCTGGGAACACATTTGGGAAAATTTGCAGAAACATCTAAAGTTTGAATCATGTTAGGATTGGATATTTTTACTAGGGCAAAATCCACAACATGCATTGATAAAGTAATGACTTTTTGAATTGTATAGGAAAATTTTAAGAACAACATTTACACAAAGCTCAAGCAGATGTCTTAGTTTTTCGCGTAGTTTTTCATATCGTCTGGGAGCTGGGAAGTTTTTCCAATTACAGTGGAATGAAAGCTGCAATTTGCTTTAATAACTTTCAAGGCAAGAGATACATTGACAGTAGTCAGGTGTCATAATGATGTGTGATGTGCTTGTCATACATGTATGACCCTGTGCATGGAGACTTAAATCATCCTGTAATTTATATATTAATCTACTTCCATTGTCAGATTTTTATCTGAGGGCCAGGATAACTAGAAACTGCATTATTACATTTTAAAACAGGTCAGGTGACCATAAAAAATAAACCCAGGGCAGCTTTTGCCAAGCGTTTTCTCACTGTTACATGTATGTTCTAGACGTGTGGCTTACAAGCCCTCCTCTGACATGGCAAAATCTCATTTGGCACCTAGGTACAGAATGTGGCGAGATAAGCATTTTTAATTTTAATTTTAAAAATTTAATGCCTTCCCTTTTAATCCAGTCACTTAAAATAACTAAAATTACTACCTTTAAAAAACCTGAAATATTCAACATTTTCTTTTATTCTTCCAAAATTTTGTCATTTCTCGTGATTACTATGATCAATGCATTACCATATTTATTAATTATACAGTTTTTCTCAAATCCCTCAGCAGGACCTCCGGTGAAGTTTTATCAACTATTTGGAATTTTTTCTGATGATTCCCCTTCTCCCCCTTAGCTGTTTTCTTTTAGGCTGCTTGGGCTTTTGAGATCATGTGGGGATGACTTCTATTACGGTGCACAAACACACTGAAACACGTTTACGTTGGATCGATGAAGAGCTTGAATGCGTCGTGTTTAGCAATCCAGTTGTCCATATACTGTCGTATTGTTAGTCTATTTAATATCTAATCGGTGTTTTTTCAGATGTGCATTCAGTTTGAGCTCAGCTTGTCTAATTTGTACTTCTTAGCCAAGCTATATCCCTATTAGTGTTATCGGGCAATCTCAGAATTCGTTATGTACATGGCCTTAGCTATAGGAGCGCATGCGATGTCTCGGTTCGTGACGAGGTGTGAATGAGTGCATACAACTACTTTGGGGGAAAGAGTACTTGTGTGCACTGGTGTTTGCTGGTGTGCAAGTGATGATGAATGTGTGAGTGAAAGGTGTGCCGTGACGAGTAGCTGAACTCTTATGCGAGTGTAGTCAGTTTGGATTTAGCGGGTAGGATATCTAGTGACATAAAATGTTGTTTGATTTGATCGTTTTGTTAGCTCAGTTCGGGTAGACTATTTGTTCAGGATGTCTTTGCCTCTAAACACAACGCATTGTTGCCGAGCTCCTCATCGTTCAACTCTGCACCAGGGTTTGCTCATCACAAATACTGCAGAAAATGTCATTTTGGGTATTAATTTCATTGGTTTGTCTTATCTGTGTAGATACTTTCTTTGCCAAAAAACTGTTCCCAAAACTTGGCAAACGATTTTGGTATTAACGATAATTTGATTTGTCAAGACCTAAAACGGTTTTTGCCAATGGGGCGCTTGTTAGTTTTCTCTTCAAGCGACATATTAAGCACCAGAGAAGCAGTTTCATCAGATACTCAAAATTGCCCATCTTTTGAATTTATTGCTAAGGAACAACCTGACTTGCAGCAGATTTGCGATGAGCAAAAACCCAAAAGTGCTTTATTACACCTACACATCACCCGCACCCCGTTTCTTACCAAATAATTAATTCGCCGTGTTTCGTTACAACAGTTCAGACAGAAACATTTGTGCAATCACCAATGCAGCAAGCTGGAAATTCATCAGGTAATTCAGGAAATTCATCCTGCCAAAACAAGACAATACAGGGTGTTTTTGAATTCATGGTACAAACTGCACCTGGTGTTAGAGTAATCTAAAAGAAACAGGTTATATCAATGAACCTAGTATTCACCATTCACCATTTATTAGTTACAAGGTAAAAATGTCAGCAACAAATGTAGCATACATTGTCATTTTATTAGACTGTTTTACAGTAAATGTTCAAACTGTCGACCATTAGCAGTAATACAAGCCTCACAATGTCGAAGCATGGATTGTCGCACCCTTTCAAAGATGCCTGGAACGACATTCACATTGCCAGCCGCAACTGCAATTCTGGTCACAAGATCCTCATGTGAATCCACAGGTGTTTCATACACTAAGGCCTTTAAATAGTGGACCCTGGGTTCATTGGTGAAACCTGTTTATTTTGTTACTCTAATACCAGCTGCAGTTTGTGCCATGAATTCAAAAACACCCTGTATATGCTAATTAAGTTCCACCATGGTCCTGATTATCTGCTGTTTTTAGTCCCTCTAGAAATCAACCATCAGTTCACCAAAACTGAAATGGATTCTCCTAATCCGAACATGTCACCCGTCATGATCACCGCCACCAGCAACAGCGATTCAGCCCTGAGAAGCATGTTGTCGCCGCCTGTGTATATGAACGGAAGATGCGCTTCGCCCCGGCAGATGTCCACACTCTCACTCCAGCTATTGTCGCCGTCACCCAGCTCAACGCTGTCTCCACTCTCGACACCAGGACTCTCCAACACGCTGGACTCTTCCAACATGGGTAGCCCATTCAGTGCAGAGTCGGTGCACATGGCGTCTTTGATGTCCAATAATTGCGGACCGATGATGATGAGCAGTGCCGTCAATGGCCATTTGTCCCCGCTGGATCACGTGTCCAATACATCTTCAAATGCATCTGTAGCCGACCCATCTTCACCCACTCAGCCCATCACTCCTAACTTGCTAGTAACTGTACCTGGGCCGACAAAAGGTATGAATATGTCCAATGTGGACCACCACGATGTTGACCTTATGTCCGGCATCAACCAACTGGCCTCGGAAATGGTGCAAGCCCAGGAAGATGCTGCCAGCTCCAGAGTTGTGCAGATGGCCACTGGTGTAGTGAACCGATGCACCGATTTGAACTCTGCGCCTGGCTTGACACCTTCGGCGAACCGGTTTGTCCAGAACTGCTTGAGTATGATGGAAGGATCCATTGTGCCATCAACTGTAGTCGGACAGACACTGTCAAGTAGCTGCAGCGATACGAACATGAGCTCGACTGCATCGACAAACTCATCAGTGCCTTCTCAAAACATCATGGATCAACGAAACCTGATTATGGGACACTTGCCGCAGATGCTGATGCCGAAGATGGAACCGCTGCCGTCCATGGAGGGTTTGGGCCAGGGAATCGTCACAACGACATCTGGTGGTACGACCCCGTTGCCTTCGTCTGCCCAGGTTTACGAGGCGATGGTTAGCATTGCTATGCCCATTTGTCAAGCACCACACTGCTTAACGTCAGGTGAGTCTGCTGATCCAATGTTTCCTTTATTACTTAAGTCATTGTTTTTGCTTCTGTTGGTCACCATGACAAGCGTCCGGGTTCTGAGTCTTTCAAGTCCGGATAACAAAGGTCTAGCAAGATGCAGACCTCGGATAGGGCATTGACCATTTGGCGACCAAGATTTGTATCATCTCCTCCAGGGTTCCCAAAACCTGGAAAGTCAGGGAATTTAAGAAAGTCGAGGAAAAGACCTGGAAAGTCAGGGAACATGTCGAATTTGACCTGGGTTTTTATGATCAAAATTATACTGACAAAAATATGCCCATAAACTTGTTAAATCATTATTTGAAAAGATTAAAAACAAATTAGTTTAAAATATTTAACTTTAAAACCTCTCCAGATGCTGATGAAGTCAAAGAGAAGCAATCTATCAATTT
>JAQGAF010006458.1:0-10158 GCA_034687865.1 Kryphioiulus occultus | reverse complement strand
CTTGAAGCTTAAGGCTGTCTTTTGGAAGAGAATTCCAACGTCTGATAGCATGCAAGAAATAAGACCAATAGTATGGACCCGAGTGGGATCGGAGTTCCATAAGTGGATTGGAATGGCAGGTTCTACCACCACGGTGGTTTTGTTTAAAGATTACTTCCACCAAATTAGAATTTCCAGGCAAAGTAAATTTTTCTAAAAGGTATATCTTGGTAAAATTTTGAAAACTGGCATATACCTGATCCTCCGTGTGAGCTTTTACCATGGTCAACTGAACATAGGTTTGGAATGTCAAGCTCCATCGTGTCGCGTCTTTGTACATCAGATCCTGAAAATGGAATGAAAGAGGTCAGTAGGCTTTGATGACTCGGCAACCTCAATGGACCGTGATGTAGGACCAACCAGCAAATTGTGTCCCTTAACGTTACGCCATAGATCCACTGGTTCCTGAAGAACCTGTTTGATAGAAAAATTAGTTTATCCCGACTTGCAATGACATAAACAACTAACACGCACACAGGCATGGGACAATTATGGTACCTTGACATCCGAAAACTTGCTAAAATACTGGAGCAGTGTAGTTTTTCCGCTGCCAATGTTTCCCTCTATAGAAACCTGAATGAATCAAATGATAAAATAACTGCATATATTTGAAAATTGGGTACAACCCAAAAGCTAGTTTGACAATGGATGAGTGGTCAATCTTGGGACTTACAGTAAGCGGGTGGTTCTTTATCTTGCCATTGCAGAACATTCTTTTAACGATAGATAAATCTGTAAAATGATAAAATTCCTTTTTTAACTACAATGAAGTTAGCCATTCCATCGATTTGACAGTTGACACCAGACCCGGCCTACATGGTCAGTCAGTTCAGTAGTTGGCCTACTGTCATTATTTTGATACTGACAGTAACTTAACCGAATGTCAACTCAACCCTAGACGTCGGCGCTAAATTTACTGTCAAGATCATTGCGGTACAATGCTCCTGTACTGATAGTAATGTCAGCAAGTTGTCCGAATATTCGGATGATCGTCAGTGATAATAACAGAACATCGATCCATCAGTACCGCGCAGACTACGCCCATTACACGGTCAATATGACTGACGGTGACTAAGCTGGCCCAAAAAATTCCGATAATGATCATGCAATAATCAGAATTGAGTATCAATCCTTCAGTACTGTGTCCCTTAGCACAATCAGTATTGCTGTCCATATTTGTTGAAATTGGCAGCAATATTTCCTGTGCCAGGTTTCATTCGGCTTTCATTTAACTTGAACTTGCAGCCCAAGCTTCACATACAGTATATTGTTCACAACCCAAAATTAGCATCACGTGGACATGCAAGACAACATTGTAACTATGGACGCCATTTTGTTGTAGTATGCCCTGGTGTGCACAATTCGAGTTTCGAATCTACAGTATGGGTATAGGCCATGAAGGATTGGTCTGTATCTGCAAACCGATTTGAATGTTAGCACCAAATGCGCCAAACTATGCCTTAGCCAACTGATGTCATTCAAAATACACTAAGTTTTACCTTTGGTACAATGCTCCAACGGTGTAATACATGTAGCTTCTTTGTTCAAGGCTGGTATGCGTCCAACAAGTCCTCGCCAAAATCTGACCGTTGAACCGGATGTGAGATTCAAATTTGCCATCCTAGCTTTTTAGTGGTTATCAGTTATCTGAACCGACATGAGGTATCGTGTCATGACAAGAAAACACGTTGGGAAAGAGGTAAACAACAAAATTGGGCCAAACATCACTCTGTTGCATGTTGTGCTCAACAGATGGCGACAGCGTGCTGATCATGAATGCATTGATCATGGCGGGAAATTTAAACATAATTTTCAAACATTATGAGCATTACAGCGTGTAATAAAAACTGCCATTGGAAATTAGTTATATTATTGTATATTCGCAATATAAATTCTGTAGCAATTGTTTTACATAACTAATGATTCCGTCCTAATTAGAAATGAGTTTGGTCAGATTCAGCAAGTTGCATGGTTAAAGCTATCGATTTTTTGGGAAAACATTGATGGCATTTAAGAGATGTGGGAGGCAAGCATGAGGAATCCAGAATTGAAGCGTGGGAACGGTTCCAGAATTTTCCAATCTGCTGGGGGAGTCATTTGGACGAGTCGCTTAACTAATGCATATATTTGCGTAATTGTATTTACACACTCAATTGCTTTTTTGTGGGAAAACTGGGAAAATGACGTCATCGTTGGAGCGTAGGTGGATGGAATGACGAATGTTGATTAAAGTGGTCGAGGAGTTACAAAGCTTTACAACATTCAGTTTCAGTTTGTTGGCATGATATTCTGAAGTTGGCAAATGAAATTGCAGACGTCTGCAAAAATGGTATAACATTTCGAGTGTTTTGGCGTAAATGTCAACATGCATGCAATTCCATTTTCAAATAAACTGAAATACATGTACATGTACATGCATCTGTTTTTGTAAAGACAGGTTTAAGTTAGCCAAATTGTTCAGTTGCCATTTATCTTATTGAACTGCCTCTGTTTTATCTAGACTGCAGTTTTCAAAACAACTCTATTACATTAAAACTGCAACTTATCTTATTGAGCAGTAATTGAGCACAAAAACAACTCCACCGCATTAAAACTGCAGTTTATCTTGTTAAGCAGCTATTGAACAATCAAAACAACAAGGTTAAAACTGCAGTTTATCTTATTGAACAATTATTGAGCACTCAAAACAACTCTACCACATTAAAACTGCATTTTATCTTGTTATACAGTTATTGAGCAGTCAAAACAACTACCAATTAAAATTGCAGTTTATTTTATTGAACGGTCTCAATCTTATTTAAACTGCAATTTTCAAACAAGTATCACCTTAACGTTCAGTTTATCGTATTGAGCAGTTAATGAGCGGTCAAAACAACTCTACCACATTAAAACTGCAGTTTATCTCATTGGGCAGTTACTAAGCATTCAAAACAACTTCTCCACAATAAAACTGCCGTTTATCTTGCTAAGTAGTTATTGAGCACTCAAAACAACTCCACCAAATTAAAACTGCAGTTTTTCTTGTCTAGCAGTTATTGAGCACTCAAAACAACCCCAAGACATTAAAACTGCAGTTTATCTTGTTAAGCAGGTATTGAGCAGTCAAACTAACTCTGCCAATTAAAACTGCAGTTTATTTTATTGAACTACCAATGTCTTATTTAAACTGTAGTTCATCTTATTAAACTCCTCTGTTTTATTTAATCTGCAGTTTTCTTATAAAACTGCAAACAGCTTATTAAAACTGCATTTTTCTAAGCAGCTTTCGCATTAAAACTGCAGTTTGTTTAATTGTATTAAAACTGTAGCTTATCTTGCTTTACACTGTGGTTTTAACACTGCTAAAGCGGTAGTCTTGAACACACTTAATCACGTTAAAACAGCAGTTTTAGATTCCATAATTTTGAGGGACTAAACTATACATGTATATACATGTACATGTAGACAAAATATTGACGTACAGTGTATTTGTGCATTCTTTCGTCAGTATTATTATTACTTTTACTACATATTCATGGTTTCCACCCATTGACAAGGCAGTCGTGCCCTTTTGTCGCCACTTTTTTCAGATCAATGGAACTATGCCATTGATCAGACAGATTCCAAAATCCTCGAAAACCTCAGTGCATTGTCTGCTGATTAATTTGTGTTGTCTTGGCAGGGATTTGTCTGCAGATGATCTTAGAAGGACACGAATCCACCGCTGTCAAATGACATTGGACGTGACATTGAACATTGTGTTTACGTTTCGTTGGAACCAGAGTTTTAATCAATTTATCGAGCGCGTTGTTCCATGGAAAGCCCGAGCAAAAATCGATTTGACGCTCAAGAATTTCATTCAGAATTTCTATAGAAAAATCCTGGCGTTTTCATTCGCTCATCGATTGGCGGTTGTAAACCATTCATGGGCAGTTGGCAACAAGGTTGCAGGGACGATTGACGTCATCAATTGCCCGGATACAGTTTGGGCCTCGCCCCTGGATCGGAAAAAGCTAGGGGGTGCCCTTGATCGTGAATCACCAAGGGATCCAAAAACATGAATGTGCTTTACTTTAATTTCGTCATTTCTCTTGTTTTAAGGCTGTAACTCGGAAACTGTTGGTTTTAGGCAAGCAATGTCAATGAGGAAGCTGGAGAATGAGGTTGGATCACCTTAGTGGCCAATGTTTTGAACATTTTTCTTAAACCAATTGGGAGATTTGGCTATCATGAGGGTCAACCAACTGACTTGGATGGTTTGAACCTTCAGAGACAAAATATTGAGAATCAGCACTGATGACGTCATATCCTAAGTGATGACGTCGTCATTGAAAGAAAGAAATCCCAATGAGTGTTACAGTATGTGGGAATGCCCAGCTGACTTGGATTGTTTTAAACTTCTGACAAGATAATGAGAAGTAGCACTGATGACACGATGACGTCATTTCCTTCAGTTGATATGATGAGATTTAGCAGTGATGAAACGATGATGTTATTTCCCTAAGTGATGGTATCACCATTGACCAACAACATGTCGAATTTGAGCAAATTTTGTATCAAAACTAGGGCAAAAATGGTGGATTTTAGGTATACGATAGCGAATTTTTAGTCGGTTGCCTCATCTGTCATCTGTCATGTTGTCGATGTCGTCATTGGTCATCATTTGGCTATCCCCCTCCCACCATGATGATGACATAATACCTGAACGTCCTTCAAGAAGAACGAAAGAGATCAAAACCATGACATAAACCAAATGTTGCTTTCATTCTTAATCGTTATTGCAAGTCAAACAAATTTCATATACTGTAGCATTCTAAGGTTTGTCCCATGACACGATGACATTTTAACGTCTAAGCCATGACATCATTGACATCGTCATTGAACGAAAAAATGTCGATTTGATCAAAAATGGTAGATTTTAGTCACACTACAGTACATTTTCAATTAATTTCCCCATTCCTCTCCCCTGTCATCAGTGATCATCATATAGCAACCTCCAGATGATGACATAATACTTGAACGCCCCCAAAAATGAAGACAATACTTGAACGTCCCCTAAGATGATGACATAATACTTGAACGTCCCCCAAGATGATTATATAATACGTGTACATCCCCCAAGTTGAAGACCTAATATTTGAACGTACCCCAAAATGAAGACACAATATTCGAACGTCCCCCAAGATGATGATATACGTTTAATACTCGAACGTTCCCCACGATGATGACATAATCTTTCCTGCTCGTAAAACAAATGTCCTACATGTATACTAATAGCCTTCAAAAGGTGACTCTTCCAATTTCAAACAACATGTATACTTTTAGAGACAATGTGATTCAACGTAGTGCAAATACTCCATTTTCAAAAGACCTGAAAAGCTTTTGCTTTCGAAAACTTTCGAAAATGGAGCATTTGCCCTACGTGAATCTTGTTGACAATGTCGACAATATTCACGTCCCTATACGAATTGTATGATTTGTATGAAAAAAGTAGAAAAAAGCGTCAGATTGAACTTTTAATTCAAATTACTCTTCCGCTTTGATGGCTTTGTTGTGACATGACTCGTCCTAATTAAGAAATCCGAATTGCAGCCACTTTTGGGGCGCCCTGTATTGGCCGCCAGGTGGCGCTAGTGTGGCACTTTCGTTTTCGCTTGAGATGAGAGAGCCGCGTTTTTTCACAACAGCTGAATCATCACTCCATTCATTCGTAATTTTGTATGGATATTGAAACGGTGGCCATTTTCCAGCATTTTCTCGGAAATAGTGCGATGGCAACGATTCGGAATTCTCGGATTTGTGGAATTTTCACGGAATTGCGCTGAGCGAGCCAGTGATTTTCAAGGTAGGTTCAGGGCAGATTTCCGCTTCCAAAAGCTGAGTTTTTGGAATGAAGATGGGGGAGGAGAACGGCCTTGAAATAGGAAAATGAGAACGCGAGGGAAAGGAATGTAGCTAAGCGACTAAAAACATCTGGATTTGATGAAATTTGGAAATAAATGTGGCTGGCACCACGAGAGTTGACAGACGCACCCGTTCGACCTCGACGAGGCAAGCCGTCAACCCCCAGGAAATGCCCTTGGAAGGACCTCCAAAAGCAACCCCTGTGTGAGGGCTACACGCAATGATTATTGGAATTTTGAAAAGTTGAATGTTTCTCCAAATGCCGTAAATACATGGCTGAGGCACGTGATCTGTACTCGTGGCAAATTGCAACTCGAAATGACTAAATATGCAAAGGCATGCCAAATGGGAAATGTTGCATTTTGTTTTAATTTTTGTTTGACGAATTTTATATTTTTGCCAGTATAATTTTTGACAATATTTCATTGACGTTACAAAGGTCAATTTACAGATACATGTACTGTTTATAATGGTGAATCTGTATTTCTAAAGGGAATGCAGGGCGATATAAAGTACTATTTACTGTACACATGTATTTGGAACAAAAGTGTTTCAATGACACTTTTGTTTCTTCTACAAGGTGATCATTGTCCTCTCCTCAATAGGAAAATTAGTTCTTAAAAAGTGTTAGTTACATGTACAAGGAACAAGTTTTGGTTCACTTGGAGTACAGCAGATTTTAAAATTTTTCTATTGAGGGTAAGATTTTAAGATCACCTAGTAAATCAGTAAGTAAATAAATGTACATGAGTCAGTTTCCACAGACCTGGAAAACCCGGGAAAGTCAGGGAAATCGAAACGGCTTGGAAAAACAAGGGGAAATACATTTATTTTGACAAAGTGATGGACGTTGAAGAAATTAATAAGGCATTTTACTCAAACGCAGCGATTTATTGGTTATCAAAAATTCAAAAATCAAGACAAAGTCATGGAAATTAAAGCAGTTAATAATGCATTTTATGCAGAGTTCCCCCAGGCCTGAAAAACCCGGAAAAGTCAGGGAAATCAAAACGGCTTGGAAAAACCAGGGGAAATTGATTTATTTTGACAAAGTGATGGAAGTTGAAGGAATTAATAATGCATTTTACACAAGTGTGGCTATATATTGGTTATTAAAAGCACAAAAATCGATGATAAAGTCGTGGAAATTGAAGCAGTTATTGATCCTTTTTATGAAGTGTTCCCACAGACCTGGAAAACCCGTAAAAGTCAGGGAAAGTGCCAGATTTAGACATTGAAGCTGTTGTTGGAATATTTTCGTCAATGAATATCGTAAATTTGGAAGAATATTCCTCGAAATTTTCGATATTCATAGCAGATGGGACATCGTGTTATACATTTTCTTCCAAAACTTTTCATTCCTCGTGTTTTACATATCCTCCACGAGGGAAAATGATAACAATATGCTAATTGTTCATTATCATAACGTACGTTTCGAAGTCTGGGCACTATTAATTCAAGAAATACACGTATGATCTGAATAGGAAATTATTGAACTGGGCACTCGATTTGCAACGACGAATTGTGAATTCATTGGAGGGCATTACCTTACAATTGTATAATGTTGATTGAACATGTATTTGCAGCATCGTAATGATTAAGCCCCTGCCTGTTTTTCCAAATAAAATGTGGAAATCCCACGTAATTAAAAAAACATTTCTTAATTAATTTTAAAGATTTTTTTCATCATGTCCGCGGACCATCGAGAAATCAGTTTGGCTGTACATTACACTATACCCTGCTCCAAATGTGCAAATACATGTATGATAAATTTCCTAGCTCTACTTGAGTACTTGTATAACATTTTTTTCGTGCCTTTTTTAAACATGAAGCCCGGCCCCACAAGTTGGCTTCTCTTAACGGCTCGCAGGCTGGCAGTGATTGCCTGGAGGTTAGGAAACTAAATAAAGAAATTGAGTTTTTTGGGTTATTTTAAGCCTGGTTAGGTTGGTTCAAGTTAGGCACAAAAATAAAAACGAAATGAAAAAACGAAAAAAATAATCAAAAGGACAGGTGTTATTCAACATTTCTTAATAAGAGGAGTTGAAATATAAATATTTATTGCACATTTGGAGTAAAGCATAAACTAAAGTACATGTATAGCTATTAGTTTTTATAACATCTAATATCAGTCATATTACAGAACATACCTGTACATGCGTGATAAGCTTGTAGGTGCTACTTGTATAATTGTATTTCAGTATCGTATTTGACAAATTTTGTAAAATGATTTTAGCTCATTTCATTGATGTTTGTCAGATGCTATGTAAATTGACCATCAAGGGACTGTCGCAAACTGGTCAACATAAGCAGGTGGTCAACATATGGAACGAGGCTTGTACTGAAACAGGATTTTGATTACGTTCACTGCATGTACTGCATGCACTTAGGTTTTAAGTAATCATTCATCATTCAAGAATAATCTTATTAAAATGTCCATAATGCAGAACCAGTATTGATAATATGCTGTAAATTTATCCAGAAATTATACGTACAGTACAGTAAGGGGTTCAAACTGAACTCTTTTACCTCTTTATAGACAGTTACTGTTCAGGGGTATGCAGTATAAGTTTTGCAAGCAGCCAATCGATTTAATCATTCATGATTACATGACTACATGACTACATTCATCAACATACAGAGAGTAAACTACTTTTGTGTCACAGTCCAAGTCGTCAACATACAACATACAGAGGTGCAGGTGGTCAACATGCAGAGGTTATCTTCCATTGAGTTAATGCAATGACCGTTCGATCAGTTAAAATGTGGTCAACATAGTGAGGTGGTCAATATGGGGAGATGGTCAATTTTGCAGGTCCTACAGTATAATCGACTGAATTTATAAACTTAAAGAACAAGTTAATAGCCTACACACGACTTATTTTATTCGTAGTAGTAAATACATGTACATTTCCCAGTTATAATAATTTTGAAAGCAAAAGTATGCTCAGATTTTTTGCATGAGTTTTCGACTTGACAAACAATTTTTCCGAATTTTTTACGCATAGTTGGCATAGGTGTTAACCTGGTGCTGGACTTCACAATGACATCATTTGGGCGAAAGGTTTCACTCTCAAACTGCATGTTTTTAATCAGATAGCAAGGAAATCTGCAGTTATATTTCACTTAACTAATTTATTATTGTGCACTGGTTACAAGTGATAGAAAGATATTTGCTGCACTCATGCAATTGCAAATTTCTAGGGAGCCAGTGCCCCTGCAACCAACAAAACATGACAGCATAGTCACTCTTGTAGATAGATTATATCTACATGTAGCTGGTTAATCATCGTCCATCATGTCTCTGAAGACTCCTCCAATGACCCTAGCAGCTCCTCCAGCTGCGTCTTGACCTACATGCACAGTGTCTTTTGCAATGGTACCAAAGCCCTGCTCAAACAGCCGTCCATAATCTCTTATTGCACCGCCAGCACTCTTGCCCACTACACTTGCCTGTAAAATAGCAAAATGAGTTGTAAATACAATAGCTTTAAAAACACAACGGCAAGTTGATGTCCCTAATTATCAAAATCACACACACAAATAACAGGGCATTTGCAGCTTGCAACATTCCATATCTATCCCATATCTGAACAACATTTTTTTTAAAAAAAAAAAGCAGTCCCATGCACAAGGAATAATTAATGCATTCGTAATATTTCGGGATGTTACAAATGCAAATTTTGTGGTAATACACGGCTCGTTGCCTTGGTTGGGGAATTAAATGAAGAAATTACATTTCTAGGTTAGTTTAGGTGGTTAGGATAATCACAAAAAAATGCAAAAAAGAAAAAACTACCAAAAAGGATAAATTACGACTGCTACATGTATACAGGGTAGTCTGTTTTGTCAGTGCCTAACGAAATAAAATTATATCTTTAATACGGAAAGAGATGCAATGATAGTTCTTGAAGGTAGCTTACAGTCGACCACGGGCGCTCCGGAAAGCATATTTTTCGTGACCTTGATTGTCCCGTTCAAGGTCATCCATGTGCCCGTTCCGTGTTTTTTTGAAAATATGTCAGAAACCGCTGCAGATGGGATCCTAGTGTGAGTTAGAAAGTTGTAGAGCGATGCCTAATTAGTCTAATTAAATTGGTTTCAAAAGTTTCTGAACGAGTCAGTGAGCTAGAATTTTTTTTTCCGCGAGTGACCACCATGACACATGGATGACCTTGAATGGACATTCAAGGTCACTGCAAATATGGATTTCGGATAGCCCGTGGTCGACTCTAA
>JAQGAF010006457.1:0-10161 GCA_034687865.1 Kryphioiulus occultus | reverse complement strand
CCAGGGGGGGGGGCGACGTCGACACCCCACCTGCTATCTGCGTGTTGGATCGCAAATTCCGTCCTCTTTGGCCGCTAATGAAGTCAACTGGCCGCTGGTGAGGCGCGGGGTCACTGGGGTCAGAATGCCGAAAAAACACTAGCACGAGTGGACCGGCCCGGTTTTCCGAGCTTCGTCTCATCCTCAAGCAGTTTCCGAGATACACCGTTCCATCTATAATAATTGGTGACAAATTTCCAGAACGCACCGTCCCAAACTTGGATGACCCTCGTTGACCTTCAACTGACGCAATATTTCTCATTGTTTTTTTGCCGTTCCTATCGAAGCGTCATAAATCACGGCGGCTACGTGTTGATACGAAAACGTTGACGTGTGGAGGAAAATCAGGCTGAATTTAGGAGAAAGCTCGAAAAGTTGCTCTTATCTGCTCGTTTATTTACTGCCCCGGTCGCGTGGCACAGGTTTCGGCGTAAACAAGTTTCGTTTCAACGCCATTAAGTGAGAAAAGTGGCCTGCGCCGGGGGGCGCTACGGTCGATTGCCCTTTGAAGCGACTGTGGCGCCCCCACGTTTGTCCCAGTCGAAAACTGATCTGCCAGCGCCCACCGGGGGGATCGTGACCTGTGAACCGACAGGGCACTCGATGGGGTTTGCGTCGCCCACTTTTACCGCAGATGGCGCTGAAGACGTTGGCTCTCGTTGGCTACATTCAGGGTCGAAAACTTTTGCAATGTTCGTATTTCCGTAGTTTATTTTGTGTGAAGAAATGCTCTCCATATTTGTTATGGGGACATTTTTTCACATAAAAATTTCCGATATATCGATAAAACCCAATCTGCAGGTCATAAAAGTACTTGCTTGAAGTTTAATTCATGAGTCATTGCAGGGTTCCCACTTTGGGATAAAATCTATCATTTTTCAAAGTTTGTTGGCAAAAGTCTCATATAATATGTCAAGGAAATGACTGAAACGTTGTCAGGGAATGTCAGGAAAATCAACTTGAATATTTGAATGGGAACCCTGCTTTGATTAAAATTTAATTCATGAAAGTCACTGATTGAAATTTGATTCATGGAAGTTATTGATTGAAAAGTAATTCGTGGTAGTCGTTGATTTAGATTTAGTTAATGAAAGTCATCGATTATAATTTAGTTGAAGTTTATTGACTTGATAATTTGAGTGGGAACCCTGCATTGATTTAAAATTTACTTCGTGAAAGTCATTGATTAAATTGTAATTCGTGACTGCATAATTGAAATTTAGTTAATGAAAGTCATCGATTATAATTTAGTTTAAATTTGCTGAAATTTGGTCATAATGGAAACATTGAGAAAATTGAAAGAATTTCTATTCGATTATAAACGTTGAGTTAGTTGTGGCCAGCCATTTTTTTTTCGCTTTCCAGAACGCCCTAAATTAGCGCTAGATTTGGGAACGGCGTTCCCAGACTTAGTGACCTCCTCGAAGCTTGACCCCTCCCACATTCCCCTTTGACCCCCTGCGGTGCCCGTAATAAGACTGCTTTGTCATTATTGTTCCATATTTTTGCGCCTGGAAACTGTTTTACGGAGCGGAGGGAGGAGGGGTCGCGGGGTCAGGGCTTCCCCCTGCACCCCCCTCTACGAAACTGATTTGCTGTTTTGCCCAAAATTCCGTGATGAATGGTCGCGTTTTGCCGCGATGAGCTTTGATCGTAAACTGTAAACACGGTGAACGCTATCCGAATCGGAACGTTTTCTAAACGGGAACCACCCAAGAATTATTTTAGAACAAGATAGTAGATCAAGGATTTCCCTGAACTTCAGCTCCACCAAATTGCTAAAGCCACTCATTTGGTAGTCCGTTCGACCAGCGGGGGTGGTTACCACTGAATCTTACATTGAATTCTATAGAAGCCAAGGTTGACCTGACAACTACCAATGGTTGACTCGGAGAGTCACTAGTGATTGCTTCGACAAATTAGCTAATCAAATGTGTCCATTTCCAGATTCTCCCAAAGGGTCGAAGAGCACCTGAAGGCGAAATGTGACGAAGGTAAGGGCAGGCCTAGGTGATGACCTCTGACCCCGTCGTGAGATGACACCTTGTACATGTTTTATTTATTTTTGTCAGGAAAGGGTTTAATAGGCGTTCACTGCACCCACGGCGTCAACAGGACCGGCTACCTGGTGTGCAAGTGAGTCTTCTCTTATAGTACAACCTTTATATAAACTTAATTAACGAGATTCATCTGTTTTCGACCTTTACGGAATCATTTTAAACCGAATTATCGGCGTCTAAAAGGGTTGAAACTTGGTACACATCTGCTATTCACCTGACATTTTATATCATTTAAAGTTTACGGAGCAACGTCGCTCCTTTCATGAGTCATTAACAACTTTAAACTTTTAAAAAATACATTCGAAATTGTGCGTGGTGACCCACAATGCATTACTTTAAAAAACGCACTCGAAACGGTCGTGTCCCGGGATGCATTTTGTTTTAACAACTGCTCGAATGCACATTATGAAAGATTTTACGCCAACAACGTATAAGTTTTCCTTCACGCCTTATCTTGTTCGAAAAGGAAATGCTGACCGTGTAAAGTCACTATATCGGCGTTGTCCAGGAAGTTGGTCCTCATTGGACCTTCTCGTTTTCCATTTTTTTCCATTCCCAAATCCAGACCTACTGTATCTTGAGCTGATGCATTGCATCAAAGAGCTATTTGTGAATGATTTGGAACTCTTTGATTTCAGATACATGATAGATAAATTAGGCTTCAGCCCAGCAGATGCCATCAAAGGTAAGCAGCGTCGCGAGGATTGAATGACATACTGTAGATGTCACCCTAAACATCTTGTTTGAACTTGTTTTTCAATGACTGCTTGCAGAGTTCAACTTGGCAAGAGGTGCTAGCATGGAACGCCAGAATTATCTCGATAGCTTGCGAGGGATAGCCGTGCCCCTAGAAGGACCGCATGTGAAGGATTTTAACCATCGGTAATGCAGCAATTTTTCTCCCCAATACTCTTTAAGCTTTTACAGATCTTGCGAAGAATGTCAGCAAGTCCATCAAAATGGAACCATGGTTGAATTGAGAATCATCCAAAATGATGGAATCACATTTGGTCGCCATTGATCATGATGAGTAACTGTGGTACTTTGGTAAGGTCCCTGCTCCAGTATAAACACTGTCTGCAAGTTAGCTTATCCTAACAGCTCGTAAGCTAGCAGTGATTGCCTGCCGGTTAGGGGCAGCAATATCAGACGTTACATGTAGGTTAAACACAAAAATGTGCACAGTTGGAGCAGAGACTATACCTAAGTATCCGTGATTACTCACATGCAGGGGTCACGATCTACAATACATGTTGAAGTTTCCATTCTAAGTGAATTTTGAATTCCAGCGGTCACGATGTCAGGCGACCTTTCCCTGGTAACCGGTTCAACCAGCGCGACCAGGATTGGAATGCCAGACCACGTGATGGTCGAACGTCAATGCCGCCACAGCCCTGGTCACGTGAGTCACGGGTCAGAGGTCCGCCACCAAATAGTCACCGCCCGCCCTGGCGGGTCAGAGGTCAGCAACCGACTAACCGGCCGCCAAATTCATCGCGGGGATACCAGGCCAGCCACAGCTCGAATTACGTGCCATTGAGAGAAGTGCGACCCCGCCCCCCTCCTTATGACCAGAGGTCATCGAGTGACCTGAGACATCCTAGTAAGCATGTAAAACGGCCGCAGTATACTTGCGGTTTTTAAGGACTTGACGTCAACGACTTTTGTGACCTTTGGGAATGGCGACCCAGCGGACACGGGTGTTGTTCGGGTTGTGTTTTTTTAGAAATTAAACCAGTGTTTCCTCAGTGTTCTTGTGTCAACCGGAAAATACTGGATGCCCGACAACACTGCAGCCAGCTTCTTGTTGTTTCGAAGTCAAGATGGCTCCCAAAGAGGCACAAATGCGCCTCCTTGGCGGCCATCTTGGCACGAACTGCGTTTCTTTAATAAAAAATGCTTAAATATTTTTGATGAAACGACTCACGTTTTTTGCTGCAAATAATCTGTTCTAACTTACAGAAAATAGAAACAAAACTTTCATTGAAACAGAAGGCTGTTTTCTTGCGTTTCAACGCAGTTCGCTTCACTTACTTTCCGAACACGTTCGATGGCTGCGAGAGAGTGCTTCAATTTGAGCGCCCAAAACTAATTATCATCGAGTTGAAAAACAAAGCGAAAATATGTGCAGTCACGCAGCTGAGTGGAAAACAGAACCCGTATTAGGGAACGTTCCCAAACAAGCAAATAAAACCCGCTTTGAATGATGGAAACCCGATGATTTGGCACTTTGCTAAGTGGACGCGTGGTGTAGACACCCATAGCGAGAAAAGCAATCCAGCCACGTTGCCATTTTTGGCACCAGGGGGCGCTGCGGGCTCAACTGATACTGGAATTCAATTCCCGCTGGACATTCAATTCTTTCGAAAAAAACAACATTCAAATTCCATTTTAAAAAGTTCGTTTTACGCCATTTCTTGGAGGAAACCATTTCAGTTGCGCGGAACGTTTCATAGATGGCGCTGCGATCGCGGCGTGGGAATCTCGGCCATTCCTGCAGTTTTGCCACCCAAAGTGATGCCGTGGAGCAGATGTCCACCATGAGGTGATAAAGGTAAGTTTACTTGACGCCTGCGTGCAAATGGAGCAGCTGCTCGTTTATCGTTGTGAAAACCTCAAGGGCGAGATTCGAAGCAGCTGCCATTGCCATTGAAGCAGTGACATAACGCGTGAGCCCCGATCTTGTTTAATCAGTTGTTAGAAAGTCGTGTTTTCAATAACAATGTCAGTTTTTCAAATGAGTTTTTTTTTCGAAATGGGTTGATTTAGCGTTGAGAAACTCGACAACGTTTTGCAAGAAATCTGCTTTGACCCGACTGTCGTTTATCATTGCTAGCCTACTAAATTCGCTTCAGTAATTCATGTCATCACTCATAAGCATGTAATTAAACGTCTTCTGAAACACTGTATATGAATGACTAAGACTGCAATAATGTATAAACTATGGGTTAAAATCCAACATTTGTGACACTTTTACAAAAAAAATTCGCCTATGGCGTTTTTCATAAATCAGTCGCTTCTTTATTGCATTCATCATTTCTGGTCGAATTTTTATAAAAAGTTCGCTCAATTCGACATTTTTTGTTAATTGAGTGTCATCGTTTGGTGGTGGTTTGGCAATTGCGAAAAAGTGATGGCAAAATATTTGAACGTCCCCACATTATGCATCCAGACTCCAATTATGGCCATAAAAAAGAAATCTGTAAAACTTCAGGAATGGATTTTTATATCGAAGAAGTACTGTTTTCGTGCAATTATTTATTTAGTGCATAAAGATTTATAAATACTTCTTCAAACCGAATTTCCCAGGAGTAAAAATCCATAGCTCAAAATAACAACGAAAACAGTGCATTAGAAAAACACGTTTGTTCGATATAAAAAATCCATTTTTATAAGTCGAACCCCATCGAGAAGCTGTCGAAAGTAGCAGCAATTGATTTACGGCTGGACCACCGGAGCGTAAACGGGGCCACTTCCGGTTCTCCCCGTCCGAATCGCCCTTTGACCCCCCGCGGCGCTTCAGGTATTTATAGCGATTTTAATCAGATTTTGATGTCGATTTAACAAGGTGATAAGGGTGGGGAGGAGAAGCGCCGCCGCACCCTCCGAAAATTTCAGTTCAGGGAATAGCGGCGATTAGAGGCGATAAAATCCGTTCTATTGGACGGATGTTATTAAAATCATAAATCAATGATTGGAAAGTCTGGTAGCTCCAATTGATTTTCGACTTGAACACGCCATTTTACCCCGGAGGCAGTATCGAGTGTCACGCGTTCTCATGCGAAAAAGCGACACCGTCCTTTTTCGAGCAACTACAATAACTACTGTACATAATTAATATCTTCGTTATTTACATGCATGTAATGTAAATAACATTATAAAGCTATTATAAAATGAAGCCAATTTCAATGTATGTGACACCTTCAGAGTTCAGACAGTGTCTAGCGATTTTTTGGCAAAATTCATGAATGCAGATTCCTGAAACGTTCTTTATCATTTCTTGTTTGCCTATCACGGGGCATTGCATGCTCAAGTCGACCGTTTATTTTGACGTCACAGCCACGCATTTTACGTCTCATATCTTGTACCAAAGTGTAATCTTTTGCTCGACAAGATCGGCCGATAAGCCACTAGGGTTACCCAAAATGCACCAAAGACGTTCAAAGATCTTGTGCGTAACAAGTGTCGGGTCATGGAACTTAGCCCAAATGATCCTGTTTCAAAATGCCAGCGCCATCCTGTAGCGAATCTTTGGGAACGCGTTGTTTTCTGACACATGGGCTATTACAATCAGACGGAGTACAATACATGGTATGATGTTTGAGGAAATTTTCCAAATGTGTAACAGTGTCTTACAAACCTGACAAATAATTCCTTTAGAACGAAACCTGGAAAATCTGAGTATCGAGGTGGTCAAACAATGTCATTATACAGTATGATGATTGATGGGTGAGTTTTGGTGAACATTTGGGCAAAAATCACTTATTCTCGAAGTTTCTCTGAAGCAGCTCAGACTATGCCAGTATCCAAACTTGGACATTTTGATGACGTCACAATATGCACATGCATCGTTTGAACAACGCACGTGGAAGGTCCTTTGGAACGATTTCCAATTTGGAGGTGACATCATCGCATCATTAAAGGTGGCAAGAAGGTACCATTGACTGTCCTCATTTCTATACCAAATTGGGTGAGAAAACTTTGACAACTCTGAGAAAAGCTCGGTGATTGGCCGCTTTGGTGTGTAGGTAGTTTGGCTACAAATTCGAGAAGACTTTTTAAGGAAAATGCTGGAGATGAGAGCAGAAGCTGAGGTGAGGGTGAGGAATCAGGCTGATAAACAAACAGAAAAGTCAAACAAGGGATGGGCGTTGCTTGGAGAGCCATGTCAGGCTTGTAGTTTCTCAATGAATTAAGTTCATGGGCCTTAGGATGTGCAAACACTGCTTGTTGAAGCATCCAACCTGTAGAGGGCGCAGCGCAAACAGGATGTGGCAGATGCAGAGGTGGTAAACCTCGCTCAGAGAATCTCCAAAAAATGGATAATGGAAATTTGGAAATCATGGTGACAAACAAACTGGTTGTTTGGACACTGAGAGCTAAATATGTTGACAACATGTTTTCACTGCCACGCATCAGAATGGTTTCAACTGCATGTATAGTAGTTTTCACCTTAACATGATGCTTATAGGGTGCTGCCAGCACGCCATAAACGTATAACAGCAAGTTGTCATTGCTGGTTTTCAAATCTTTGAGCTCAGTTACTGCTGTAGCATTCACAAATTGGCAATTGGCTTTTTTTCATTGACAGATGGCAGGCAGCACTCAAGTCAAAGTCATTATTTTTAGCAATACAAGTACTTTGAAATTTGTAAAACTCCAAATTTCCCCACATGCATTGCTAAAACTAAGTATGGACTCAAGATCAGTGTTGGTCAAATTTTCTTCATTGAAAGTTGGTCAAATCGAACGCCTTATCTACATTTTGTTAATCAACAAAAACTATTCATTTTTGATGAAAAATTGCACACTTTCCTCCCAGATCTACTGTGTATACTCTTAATTATACTTTCCCAATAGTTTTTCTCTGAGAGGAGCGTCTCATTTCCACAGAATTTATCACATTTTCGTAAGTCTACAGTACATTAAAAGCTTACTTTGGTCATCAATTTTTTCTAATCCTTCCTTTCATTGAACATTTATTAAGTACATGTATCTGAAAACGCTCTGTTATGTGATTCCTAATGAAATGAAAAAGACGGAACTTTGACCCGTCTTTCGCTTCAACTGCTATTTTTAGATCTTGTTATTAATTTCACATTTTTATCAGATAGACGAACATGTTTTATCCACATTTCGTTATCTGATCCCACTTTTAGTTTCCTTAATGTAATCACCCAATTGCTATCGAAACGAAAGAACGTTCGATTTCAACGTTCAATCTTGTAATTATCTGGGTTTCTTATTGTAGGAACATTTCTTCACCGTTTTTCAAATTAAGCTGATGTGCTAATTTTCTCTCAGAATATTAAAAATCTACATGTATGATTCAATTCACCGAGCATTATCACATTTGACATGCGGAAAAACAAAACAACACCACTACTATAATTATAGCCTTTGGTGTTTTTCCAGAAATCAAGGAAATTTTACCATGTTTTTCATTCTTTTTTCGTTCTGGTCTTTAAAATAGACCCAAGTACGAGTGCAAACAGCCACAAACCGAATAATATTAACAAAATTAATTATTTTTGCACAAAGACTTTGGTGTTTTTCCAGAAATCGTGGAAATTTTACTCTCACCAAAGACTGAATGATTTTAACAACATTTTTGTTTTTCCACAAAAAATTTAAAAAACCTGAGATTTTACTGGTGGGGTGTTATTGGGTGATTGTGCCTAAATGTATACACTGTATAGTCCAACCCTAGCTATAGATAGGCCAGTTTACAAGCAATTCGTAAAAAAAAATTCAAAATAACGAATATGCTAACAACGTTCTGCGGTAGAACGACTGGATGTGCAAGTCAAAGATGAAACACCGCTCGTTCTCGGACGCGTAAACCGCGCCGTTTTTTCATCTCCCAAAATCGCACGACTTTCCTTGACCCGCAGTAATTTTTCAGCTCCCCACGCAGGCGGACAGGCAGACGAGGTTGCCAACTGCGAAAACGCTACCTACCGTCACGATCTAGCAGAAATCTAGATATCAGCCCGTGTTAACGAGCGATTCAAACCAGTTAAGAGACGAAATAAAATCAAAACAACGACAAAGCAACAATAAAATCGGCCAACGAGTCAATTAGGCTGTGGCTTACGCTATACGTGGGGAACATTTTATGAAACGTACAGTGTAGCGTTCGAAATGCAATATCATGCATCGATTCTGTCCGGCTGTAGTGTAGCTGCAGTGTTGCTGGCATTTTCGCAAATCTTAAGTGCATGAATTTTCATGAAAATGCATTTTAAAATACCGAGGGAAATTTTTATTGGAAAACTACTATAGATAACTAATACATGTACAATATCTTTAGTAGAATATGCACTGTAGGTGTAGGTGTCTCAGTTTGCAAACATTTTTTTGGAAATTTGTATTGTAAAACTGCTGTATAGATAACTAATACAGGTACATAATCTTTAGTAGAGTTGTATGCATTGTAGGTGTTTCTGTTTGCACAATTTTTTTTTGGAAATTTGTATTGGAAAATTACTATATAACTAATACACGTACACTAGCACTTGTGTAGTTTGTGCTGTAGGTGTTTCAGTTTGCAAAAAAATGGAGGACATTTTTAATGGAAGGCTATACACAGTAGAACCTCTAAAGTTGAGCACCTCGATCCCTATGTTGACGAAATTTTAACTGACCAGACGGTCACCACATTAACTCAATGGAAGGTGTCCTCTACATGTTGACCACCTGCATCTCTGTATGTTGCATGTCGACCACTTGGACTATGATACACAATAGCAATTTACTCTCTGTAAGTTGACCAGCACGGTCTCAACATGTAAAGTCGTGGATGATTAAACTTATTGGCTACATGCAAAATTTGAACTGTACAGCCCTGAACAGTAACTGTCTCTATAGAAGTCTCTATAGAGAGGGTTTGGATTCGCGATTTGTGCTGTTTAATACCACAACAGGTAGGATAATTGTCTAGACATGCTTTCTAATCTTACAGAATGAAATTTCCAAGTACACTTTACATTACAGTGTTTGTGCGTTAGTATTTCAGTTGTACTGTTCAGTACGTGTAATTGCTGGAAAAATATGCAGCACATTATCAATACTAGTAATGTATGATGAACATTTTAATAAGACTATTCATGAATGATGCATGATTACTGTAAAATGTAAATATGCAGTTCATGGAATTAAAATCCTGTGTCACTACAAGCCTCGTCAAAATGTTGACCAGTTTGCGACAGTCCCTTGGGTGGTAAACTTACAGAGGTTCTACTGTAATACATATACACTGTTTTGGGCACACTGAAAAACTACCTGTTTTTGGTGTGCGTTAAATCCAAGTTTTTCCGGATCGACTGTTGAATTATTATTT
>JAQGAF010006456.1:0-10161 GCA_034687865.1 Kryphioiulus occultus | reverse complement strand
GAGTAAGGGCCCGAGTACGCTTCCCTGAGGTACACCAGAGGTGACGTCCACCCAGCTAGATTCAGCTCCATTAATTAAGACTCTTTGCTTTCTTCCTGTAAATTTCTGTTTTTAAAATGTTGTAAATATCCGATAAATTTCTGTATGTAATAAATACACATGCCCTAAATGCTTAAATATTTCCAGAATTTACGTTAATTTAAATTTCAAACATTTCACATGTTATAAAGTTAAATTGTTTTCAACGGTTTTCTGGTATCTAACACGTTTTCTATAATTTTTTTCTCAAAAGTGCCTGCCTTTAGATGCGCAAGTAGCAAAGAAAATGTTAGTTTAAACTGTTGACGAGCAAAATCAATATAATTGAAAAAGCTAAAGTTTATTTGAAGATGAATGCAAATGGTGCAGATACCAGGGCATGTTCATCCATGCACCTCCACTCTCTTTTTAATTCGCCAAATCTTGCAGACACGCTTAAAATTGCTGGCCCTTTAATCTCTTTCTGCGCCTTAAACTTAATGAATGAAAATCGTTTCAATTGCTTATCTAATCAGAGCCCATATAAATATTGAAAAGTGCTCTCCAAGCTCATTATAAGAAACAGAGAAAAGGAAGAAGGAAGGAAGAAGAAGAAACTGCGTCTACGAGAGCATCTGCTAAGTTATTTTGCATGTTGGAAAATTAAGTGCAAGATTTTGTGTTGCATGAAAATAAGGTGGGGCATCAGCTGGGCCTTCATTGCTAGGGTTTTAGCGAAGAAAACAGGGATTTGTCACAAAAGGAGCGACTTAGGCAACCGACAGCATCCGGCAAATATATTCATCACGAGAAAAAATTCAAATTTTTTTTTCAGAAACAGCTATTTTTAGATTATCCCTAGTTGCTTGAAGATTTGCAAAATCATTTCCTGTGTTAACGAAAGCTACGCAAAAATTCTATAATGTACATGTCTACAACGTGATTGTAGGGATAAATATTGGTAAAGTTCAAGTATTTTTTAAGCATATTTGAAAAGCTCATAATTTTTTGCAGAATGGTAGAATATCTAAAACATGATTTGTGAATTATATAATTTTTAATCGATATTTGTAGCACGGATAAATACCATTAATTATACACATAACCAGAGAATCTTTAAAACGTTATTTATAATAATTTAGTACATTTAAAGAATGTCTGATGTCTGTAATTATACACAAGTGTCTCTTGAATAATTATTACTAATATTCATGCCCAGACACGAATGTGAAATAATCAGAGATAAATTTCAATTAAATATTAACCTAATAAAATAATACATTAATAATATTTTAATAATTTTGAAAAATTTTTCATTATTCAATCGCAGTTATTCTGCAACGTTTATTCTATAAACTTAATAAAAGAAAATTTAAGAAAATATTTGTGATAACATGATGTTTTTTATTATTCAGTCGTTGATTTCCTGCAACATTTTACGAATTTAAATTCATTGCAAAATAAATGAATTGCGAAATAAAATGCAAATGCATTAGTCGTTTTTATCGCACCACGAAATACATTAGGTAATGTTAACATAAAATGCATTTCATTAATGCATTTTACATGTATGTTGCATTATGAAATAAACTGACTTTAGTGTTTCATAATGTATTTGAAAGCAGGTACTTCGAATTGAATGAAATTGATGAATTTTTGAATTTTAAACTATTTCATTGCCAGTCCTAATTTATTTATTCACTATTTTAAATATTTTTTTTGAAATCATAATTGGGATTTTTTTAAACATTGAAATCATGAAATATAGCAATTAAGGCTTTTGACATTTTACAATGCATGAAATATAAATTACAAAATGCAAGCTTCAATGCAAACAGAGTACATTACAATATGCAAAACTCAACATATTCTTCAGTGCTCACGAACTAAGCTTACATTACAGTGTGCATTACACAACCCATTCTCCAACACACATCATACATTGCAATATGCATTTCATAATGCTAATCTCAATCTACAGACATTATAAAACGTTTTTTTCCCCAATGCATGTCTTACGATGCATTTCTAAAATTTCTAAATGCATTTCCATTACATATGGGTAGCTTATACAGTTAAGGACAAAAATTATTATTGCCAGAACAACTTGCTCCTTATTCCACTGAGGGTTTCTTTAACTTAAAAACCACAATGTGAGCTAGCTATCCATCCGCTGAACTAGTTGCCCAATAATGCTTAAAACCTCTCATAGATTAGGCCCATTGCAAAGGAATATTTAAGATTCATTTTGGGAGCTCCTAATGCGCTGTTTACACGCTCAAACATCAGTAGGATTTGATGAATCCACGGAGGTTTTCGGTGATGAGCTCCGAAAACAAACTGCCTTTTCGCAACATTAATTTATTTTCTGGCTAAGTACTTCTATAGCGTCGCAAAAAAGCATATTTAATGATGTGGTGAAGACACTGCAACGAATTAAAAACGGTGGCCCTGGCTGTCAGGAGCCCTAAACGATCATTTCATTTTAGGTTGAAAAAAAAATGGCGGAATGGAAGAAGATTTTTGCATTAAACACCAAAGTGGTTCTCTGGGGGTGATAATCGATTATCTGGAATATTAGGCTGACATTTTGGGAAAATTAAGTCGTACGTCGCCAGTAATAAATGAAATCCTCGAGTAAAGTCAACGTAAAATATGAGCAGAACCTCAAAACGCTACAAGGTGGGCTCTTTTTATTTTCAAGGCGCAAACTAATGGGATCCGAACTCATTAAAAAGGATGCTGATGATAAACTGGGGAATTTTAGATTAAGCCTCAATTGTGATTACACTGGCTGGGGTTTAAGATTAATTAATTTTAATGGCGGAATCACGCGGATTTCTCGAGGCCCATAATGGATGAAATGGATGAAAAGACGCCAAAGGCCCTGCAAGGAAACAAAATCAGGAAAAAAAATGCTAAGAAAGGGAAATTTTAGGACAAACATTCATGGTGTACACAGTTTGAAATGACAATTAAAAATGACAATAATACAAAATAATCAGCATCAACGAGTATTGAGGATGACCACTATGTTAGATTGTTTAATAATACATGGAATTAAAGAACCTTTCAAAAATGTGTATAATTCATAATGTTTGTGGGCAGGTGTCCTGCCAAATTGAATACACTTTCATTTGAAATTAGTTTCAAAAGTATACCCTTCAGAATAATGTGCTTGAAAATATATAACAAGTTGCTCTAAAACGTGTTTATAAAATAATTTCATTTAAATAAAACGTATTTGAAGTTAATTTCATTCAGAAAAAACCTATTTTAAGCTGATTGCACAAAAAAAACGTATTTCCAATTAAATTTAATTCAGAAAAACTTATTTTAAAATTAATTTCAATCAGAAAAACGTATTTGAAGTTAATTTTATTCAGAGAAACGCATTTTCAAGCTAATTTTATTCAGATAATATAAACGTAGCACATTTTCAAATTAATTCATTCAGACGAATGCATTTTCAAATTAATTTCATTCATTAAAACGCATGTTCAAATCAATTTCATTCAGAGAAACGCATTTTCAAATTAATTTTATTCAGAGAAACGTATTTGCAAATTAATTTAATTCAGAAATGGGGTTGGAGCGAATAAGTTTATAAAGTTTTTTTCATTTACGAATAAATCAGCAGCTTAGGTAGTATCAGGCTTGGTAGGCAAATTCACTTTGACTAAAGTCAGAAATAATAAAGTTAGTTTAAAAATTTCCACAAATTTATCTTTCTGTGTCACCTTTAAAGTTATATGTAAGAGTCTACCATTCCAATATATTCTTAAGTAAGATTGAACTAAAAGCTACCGAACGATAGTTAATAACCATTGTACTCGCACCCTGTATTTATGTCCCATAGCAGACATTATCATTCACGATGTATATCCTAAAGTGCTTCATACAACGACAAAAAAAATCAAATCAATCTGATAGACGAAAAGACCTTTAATGCGAACCATCATTAACTTGCCTTAAAAGCATTTTAGTCATACTTATTTCCAAGAGCAAACCTATATCTGAAAGCCTTTTTCGGCTAAGGGTTAAGCAATGTAAGTCGTTATTAGAAACACGCGTTCTAAAACTGCCTCACAAAAATACTAGCAATTTTAAATTTTATCAGTACATCAAAGGGGTCAAAATGTGGACCTATTTGTTTCTGTAATTGGCAAAATGTAAAGAAGAAATAAATTCAATTTGAACGAAAATACAGAATAACGACATATTTAAAATAAAACAGTAATTCAGGACTATGGAATTCCGGCCGAGGTCGGCGGGAAAATTTTGGGCAGGCGATTTTCCGTGTGGCGGCTCTTTTGGATCAGAGTTTAAACCGAGGTCCCGTGGGGATCCCCCTTGCTCTCCGCACGTTAAAGATCCCTCAGGGGGGCGTATTCCTCCCTGCGGCTAAATTTCCAGGTGGACGGTCTGCCCCCTGGCGTTGGTGATGGGCCAATAGGTGCGAAAATAGGCCAACGTTAAAAATTTCACAAACAAACAACCAGAATGGAATTTCTAGGTACACTGTACATTGCAGTGTTTCTGCGTTACAAATTCCGGTACTAATGTGCAGTGTAATTTCTGGATAAATTTGCAGCACATTAGCAATACTGGACTGTATTATGAACATTTTAATAAGATATTTGATGACCCTAGGCATTTTTTTTTAAATTGGACAGTACATGTGGGGGTAAAATGTAAGAGTACAGTACATGAAGTTCGCATACAGTAATTAAAATCCTGTGTCAGTATATACAAGCCTCGTTTCGTTACCAGCCACCTACACATGTTGACCACTTTGCCCCAGTCTCTTCTGAATAATTTTCTTGGAAATATATCACAAATTGCTCAAAGACGTATTTTTAAAATAATTTCATTCAAATAAAACGAATTTTCAATTTAATTTCATTCAGAAAAATGTATTTTAAAATTAATTTCACTCAGAAAAACGTATTTTAAAATTGATTTCATTCATAAAAACGTATTTGAAGTTAACTTCATTCAGAAAAAACATATTTTCAAATTAATTTCAGAAAGACGTATTTTTGAATTAATTTCAGAAAGACGAAATTCAAGAAAAACGTGCTTTCAAATTAATTTCATTCAGTAAAACATATTTTCAATTCAATTTCATTCAGAAAAATGTATTTTAAAATTAATTTCACTCGGAAAAACGTATTTTCAAATTAATTTCATAAAGACGAAATTCAAGAAAAACGTGCTTTCAAATTAATTTCCTTCAGTGAAACATATTTTGAATTGAATTTCATACAGAATAACGTATTTTCAATTGAATTTCATACAGAAAAACGAATTTTCATTTTAATTTCATTCAGAGAATCGTATTTTAAAATTAATTTCATTCAGAAAAATGTATTTTGAAACCATAAATAGGGATCATTGCATTTTTGGTGTTTAATATCACGAGCCTTTTGTTGCATCAACAGCATTATCACATTCGACCCCATCATCAACAAAGGGGTATTTTCATCGTTCCTCGCCAGAGGGCGCCACCACAATGTGGTCTTTCCTTTCGCATTTCATTCGCGACCAGAAATAAAAAAAGTCCTCTTTTATTACCCCTCTCGAAATGAATAATGCATTTTTAGTGGCGATTTTGAACGTCTGCTATTATTCTATATAAAGTAAACGTTATTTTTTTTATTTTACGATCGTTGTGATGAGTCTGGAGAATTGGGGCAAGAAAGGGAAAAGCTGACATCGTCGAGGTATTTTATATACACTTGACATTAAATTATAATGTTACGGTCTGGTGACATCGCTTTTCATACCTTTTTTAAGGATGATGGCTCTTCTATGAACGTCTTTTATTTATATTTTTACACAGTCTCTTTACCTTTTACGACTGCAGCGAATTTTATGTGGCTGACTTACTCGCCTGTTTCTCACATTCTTACATTTGGCAAAACAAGTCCCTAAGTGCCCACCGCCATCTTGAATTGGGACGAAAGGCTACTCGTCTTTTTGGTAAAGATGTCTGACAAAAGATGTTTTAATTGCATTGAAAGAAGCCTGCAATCAGAGATCAATAAATTTGCAAAGAATGCATTGGCAGTCATTGAAAAAAATTAATAATTTAGCATATGCCAGAACCAAGTACAGTGTACATGTGTAAGCATCTAGAAAACTGGATTAATTTCAGATGCCTGAGGTCATTCCTGAGGTCATTATTAATTCCTTTTTGTACATTCGCCATGTAAACGAAGCCTAATTCGCCTTCAGTTATGGATTTTTCTTGGCAAAATCTTACCAGGAGCGTGAGGCGTAACAACAACAACAATTTAGGAATCCGATCATTATAATTTGACAGCAGTGCTGTTTAAAATTATAGATCGGTTCAAAGTGGGAAAAGATCGATGGAAACGTTGGCTGGGTGGCAGATATACAGGGTGCTGCAAACAGCCTCTGTGTTCAATAAACAGATGTTAAAATGGTCCGAATTTGAATATGGACTCAAAGTCCAGATATATCCATTTCACGCTTACTAACATATATAAAGTGTATGAGTTACTTGTTAAAACGCATAACATTATTATGCCACCACGTTCAATATATTTACAAGTAAGATATGCAAGTTTTCAAAATATTTATACATTTATTTAAAATGTGTTAGAACACCATACGTTAATGTCTCCAGGTTTTTTAAGTCCATAAAAATGCATTGGCTTTACATAACCAAATTTTGCAGATATCCTGCGTAAACGTGGTCTTGAAAACTTACATACAAGAGTAAATCTATTTGAAAACATGAAAAATAACATGAACGGAAAAACACATTCAAGTATATTTTACATGTCGCCACGCTTAACACATGTACATGTAAGATATGCAAGGTTTCGATATCACTATTACACAGGGTGTCTACAGAATTTGGTAAAGTGAAGAGCACGTAAATTAATTTTTCTGGACATAAGAACTTGAAGACATTAACATGTGAAGTCTCAACACATTTTATATAAATGTACAAATGTAAGAAAAATATTTCAAATATTTTACAATATAAACATACTCCGGAGAATGGAGTATATTTATATTGAAAAATATTTCAAGTCTTTTTCTTAAATTGATACTTATATAACAATATAAATATACCCCATATACCCAATAAAGCATATTTATATTGTAATATATTTCCCATGTCCATACAAATAAATACATTTACATGTTCTTCACAATACCAAATTCAGTAGACACCATGTGTAATGCTACCTTTACACTTGCACGTTTTTTGAGCGTCCACGGACACGTCCACGTCCACGTCCGCGTGCAGACCCTACACACTTGTACGTTTGTCTTCTATGTAGGCTCCACCCCTTTTGTCTTGAGCAAAAGCGCCGTAGTATAATAAAATAAATTCATCTGCTCTAGTCCAGATTACGTAGCTCAGCAGCTCTCGATCGTTCGGCAGCCATCTTGGTTTGGTTTGGTGAATTCATTTGGCTCCGCCTACGCGGCCTACGTCTTCACCGGATTGACTGAAAATTCAACACAAACGAATTCACTACGTTGGGCTTACGGCAGTCTACGGCACCTCAAAATCGGCCATTTTGTCCGACGTGGACGTGGACGTGGCCGTGGACATTCAAAAAACGTTCAAGTGTAAAGGTAGCATAAGAGGGGCGCCTTGCAAAACTATATGTCAACTGTTTGGAAACTGCGAACGATTGCCACGATTTTAAAGCTGGAGGCCATTACAAACAGTTTGACTACCGCTTGACAACCAAAGAGTCGCGAATTAATCAAATGGTTGCCTTGAATATCAGTTGGCAACCTTGCAACCATTTTTCATCTCAACGAATTGCTTGCAATAAGGTTGCAAATACATGGTCATAGTCAGCTGTTACCAAAAATTACAGTTTACTGACAATTTACCCCCAATTTTTCAGTTTACCCATGGTTTGCACGAGTTTACAATCATTTTTTTATATAAGGGTGGTTACCAGCGTTGATTCGTCCGATTTGGTTGTAAACTGGTTGTATTTGGAACGAATATCACCAATTTACTATCACTTTACACAAACAGTTTGCAATCAAATTTTTGCAACCAGTTTGCGTTTAGTTTTTTCCATAAGGGTAGGTACTAAAAACACCTTGACTTCTATTAATTACATACTGTAATGATAGCACATTGATGTTGACTAATTTGGCCTAGGCCTACCCAGTAGTGAAATTTTTACAATATGTTGTACCTTGACATGCTTTTATATATTTCACACCTGGATAGACATTAATTAAGCAGGTTTATTATTGGTTTCATCACACTTTGTACATTGCTTCACGAGCTATTGATTTTTTTAAGATTCATCGGCATACTTATGCCTTCCTGCTAAGCATGATGAGAATAAAAATGTGTGCTTTGTTGTATGGTAACACACTTGCTACACATTCAGGAGACACGTGTCCAATTCCCATGGCTACACGTATCCTAATTGCGGTAAGGATTACCACGATTCCATTCAATAGGTCTACCTGTTGACATGTTAATAAAGATGAAATGCATGTATACATGGTCAACATGATGAAAGCTAGGTCAAATAGGTTTCCCAGTTGACTAGCGACATAGTAACCCCAGAAATCATCTTGTACATGCCATTTCATGCCACCATCTTTGTGTTTTAATCTATAATGTTAACCAGTAGAGATAGGATAAAAAGTCCAATGAGAAAGTTGTATACCAACTTAAAAATGGTGTCAATGTAATATGTACATTTGCAACATTGATTTATCAATTGCAAAGTTACAGTTGGCAAGTTCATTTTATTCAGGTATACAACACAGCGAGGTTCTCTGCCAATTATTCCTGCAATGCATGGTTGCATGCATGTTTTACATAAACTTGTAAACAATAACTATATGCGATTGGTAAGTAAATGTCGCAAATGTCTGTATTGTCATGGGCACATTGCACTAATTTTATGACGCCCTATAACATTTTAATTGGACTTCTTGTCCTTATTTTTTAGTTACAAATTTAGCTTCGCACACACAAAATACGTCATGTGCAATATCCTTCCCGGAATTCTTACGTCATTCTCTGCACAAAAAGCAGATTTTACCTAGCTATCTGTTGCCAAATTGGAGATATTCGAGAAGTAAGAAACATGTACTGTAGGTGCATTTAGTCCATATTAATCGGGGTTGTCAGTCCTAAAAATATTATAATTGAAATTGACTAATTGATGTGCGCGTGTGCATACGCATACCAAAACCTGAAAACCGGTTTTGGTAGTCATTTGCCGATGCGCACACCAATTAGTCAATTTGAATTGCAATAATTTTTTTAGGATTGACACCCCCTAATGAAAGGTAAATTGAAATTGTTGACTGATTTACAGCTTGTGGACTATGGGCAAAGCTATGGTGAAGTGACATTTGACCTTAGAATTCATTTTAAGGGTCATTGCATTTTCAAATTTTAAACTGTTGCTCAAACACCCCAAGTTACATTTAGAAAGTTCAGAGCATACTCAAATTTAGTCTGAATAACATTTCAGCCCTCATCGGATACGTCTTTGAATGCCAGTGAAACTTCAAGGTGGGTTTACATGTAGTTTTATTTTAAATTTTTGGGCTTAGTATATGATGGCAATACATGAAATACATGTATTACCTGTTTCTAACTAATTTGTGTATGCTCTATGACTCTCTAAATGTGCGTTTACACTATATAACAAAGCATTGTTATTATACTGGGCGATTCAGAATATTGGGGGAGGTCATTTTATTGCTTATTTTATAAATGTAAATTGAAGTTGATGATTCATATACAGTTTATCGACCGTGCGCAATCCAATGGTCAATTGACCTTTGACCTTAGAATTCATTTTAAAGCATTTTCAAATTCTAAGCTGTTGCTCAAACACCCCAAGTCCCAATTTGAAAGTTGTAGAGCATACTCCAATTACAGCAGTAGTATAAATTACGTTTCATTTAATTTATTAGACACTTAGCACCACGCCACGAAATTGTAAAATTAACGAAATCTGTCTTTGATTTCGTAAGTTTTGCAATTTCGTGGTGTAATTTTTTTTTCCAACGAAATCTGGGTGCAGATTTCGTTTTCGTAAATTTGAATTTCGTCAGATGTAACGAAATCGCGCTTTCAATTTCTATTGGTTTTTGTGG
>JAQGAF010006455.1:0-10161 GCA_034687865.1 Kryphioiulus occultus | reverse complement strand
AGCACAATATAAGTAGTGATATATACTGGTATCACTAAAGTATCACTGTTTTCAGTATAGTGTCAGTAATAGCATAGTGATATCAGGTCTTGCAACTAAAAAGGTGGATAGTGATTTTAAATGTTTGCAGTGAAGTTTAATTGCACTTTTTTAAAGTTATAAATCTCACTATAGAGAGTTGCAATTTAACTATACATGTGCAAAAAATGTCACGAACTTTATGCAAATGTATACATCGTGAAATTATTGCAAACGTATACATTTGCACAAAGTTCGTGAAATTATTGCAAACGTATACATTTGCACAAAGTTCGTGAAATTATTGCACATGTATAGTTAAATTGAAACTCTCTATAGTGAGATTTATAACTTACAAAAAAATGCAATTAAATTTCACTGCAAACATTTAAAATCACTACCCACCTTTACTGGTCACACCAATTCTCGCCAATATAACTCGTACTGATATCAGTAAGATTTATACTAATATCACCATATATCAGTAAATATACTAATCCTTCTCTCGCTGTAAAAGTATGAGCAAAGCCTCAATTCCGCAACCTCGACTCATTCTTTTTAATCGTAAAAGCAACGCGGATGCTGAAAGTGCTTTCGGTCAAATTATTTTAGTATTTATTATTAACCCTCTGATGAATCCGATGATTATTCCCGTGATGACGGACAATTATCAGAGTTAACATCGCGTGTGATTCACAATGAAATATGAATCCAAGCGTCGGCACATTAAGTATGTAAAAAACGTGTAAAATATGTGTTGCACACGCAAATCTATCATAGATGAAAGATAACCGCGCGGTCATCCTGGTGGCCCCATACGTCTGACCGTCATCCATAAATTAAGCATTAATGACCGACCGCGCTATCGCTGATTAGAAATGTAATCCAGCGGCAAAGATATTCTAATTGCTGATAAACTTGTATGTTCAGTACTGTATATGTACATACTGTTTGGAAAAATGCGAGAATTTTGCGGAAGTTCAGAGAAAATTGAAAATATGTAACGCACGTATTTTCTATCTACTCTTAATTAATTGTGCATGGTGCAAACCCACCGTGTGAGTTGCATCACACTTTTTAAGTGCTATTCTGTCACGCTGCTTTACATCATGGGTTTTTCCACCCTGTGAAACATGCGGCGATAAAATCGAAGGGGATTTCGTAGATAAATTAAAATTTTTAAACAATAAGTCTTGCATAGATGCGTGAGAACATTGTTTTCTAAGTTCTGTTTAACCGCCGTGTAAACAGACGTTTAATTTGCTTTTGTATCTATGGGGATGAACGCTTTCTTGACGGCTCACAAATGTGCTTTTAGAAATACTTTCATGGAACAAATCTATTGAGGACATATATTAGCCGCCATTTTTGTAATGACGTGGTTTTAGTTAATAGAATTTACTCATTCGTTTTTGGAGTTTGATTTTAGCAGTTTGTAGACTGCTGCAAAAACTATATTGACATTTCACTATACGTGTAGTAAACCAAAAGACTATGGTATTCAAAAGCAACTGCACGCTGCAATACGTTAGGCAAATTGAATGAAACTGTAAAGAAAATATAAACTTTATTCACAATTTTCAAGCACATAAATAAATAAGATTACCGGCTCTGTGAATAAAGCCTGTTTATAAACTTTCGAATGCTCGTCGAAACCGACAGTACCTGTACGTCTTGACAGGAAGAATTAATGTTAAGAATTTGCTGTTTATTTTTCCAAAAAATAAATCGATATGCGGACAAAATTGAAAGACTTCGCTTTCTATCGTTTGAATGCTTTCCTAAGTGCCCGTGAAAACAACCTCAAAAAATTGGAAAGCCACTGAAGAAATGCGAAAAATAAAAATTGAATTTCTAAATGTAATTAAACGCAAAGAAATTCATTTGAATTAAATCTCAATTTCGCTAGAATAGCCGTGGCTGCGTCTACCCATGAGTTTGAATTTGCCCCTCAAATACTATTGCAAAGTTGATTCGTTGAATGGTCACGTGTCGGTGCCGAGGAGGCGGCACACGTGGCAACCATGGCAACAGTAGAACGTGAGACACAATTGTGTGATTTCACAACTGTGTATCGCAACTAAGACTAATATTCGTAGGTAATTTTATAAGAGTTTCAATTGTACATTATTTTCGCAAAAATCTGTGCTTTTTTGAAGCACAATTCTGCGATGCTCAGTTAGATGGATCCAATGGCTATGGATATTCTGAAATTCTTATTAAGTGCAACTATTGAGTGTTTTAAGGTATAAATTCATCATAATTCTAAAAAAAATTACCTAGAAATTGACACTGCGATAAAATACGAAGATAAGATTCGAAAAATTCAAAGTCGCACGTTACAGGGTGTGTACCTGTCATGGAAGTCGTGGGAAAGTCATGAAATGAAATTCAGGTCATGGAAGTCGTGAAATTGACATTAGGGTCATGGAATTTTTTCCTTGAATTGATTCACAAAGTCACTATTTAGTGATGACATAAAATTTGAACGGCCCCACATTCACATTGGCATCGATAATTTTTTGAAGTCACGAAAAAGCCATTGAAAAGTCACGGAATTGGCAATACCAATATCAAACAAGTAATGAGGTTCAAAACGTATACCAAAACGTATAATTGAGCACTGTTCCTGATACAGGGTCAGTTGGGATCTCCTCGCCCCTTTAAATCGATCATTGTGAATATGGCATGGGATTTTTAAGGCGAAATTTAAATAGCAAAGGGCATTTGAATCGATTTCCGTCTCGGGTCGTAATAATATTCTAAAAGACACTAAAGCATGCATGCATGCGCGACAAATCCTAAGGCGAATTTCAATGCTGCGAGGAAATTAAGAATCGAGAAATAGTCGAGCGAAAAGTGTAAATTCCTGCAGTTTATAAAGAGAGGTCCATTAAAAGTCATTAAAGGAGAAATTAATTTTCTATACGGACGACTGGCAAGACCGTTAACGGCCGTGGATGCCAGAGCCGGAAAGGTCGGACCACTTTTAATTGTTTTATTGTTTAATTCCATCCGAGTAGAAGTCTACTGCAAATGCCCTTTAATTGGGAAACACGCCGTTTGTTAACAACCGCATTATTATTAAATCCATTGCCAAAAGGGATTGCACTTTCGCACATTAACGCCGTCAATAATCGCCGTGTTGCACGTTCACCCATTCTGTCAGATTTGGTCTGCTGGACATCCGATTTATACACTGGTCGACTGGTCGTCGCTAGCAAGCTGCCTTAATTCGGCTTCACCCAAACTTCCATGGCTTTCCTTGACCCCCCTAGCTGCGACTTTGTGCTCGCAAACTTCGACGAAAATTTTCCTTTTTGTATGCCGCCCATTCTTGCATCAGAAGATGACAAAGGACAAAAAATAATGGTGGTAACAAAGATGTTCATCGCATTCAAGTACTCGAGACAAAAAACTCAAAACAAGGAATGGGCGTGTTGCAAAAACTTTTGAATACTACGTATAGAATTCAATTTTGCTTTCATTAGAGCATTATGAAGTCTGCTCGCGTTATACATGTATCAGTTTACAGGGTGATCATGATGTCCTGTCGTCAATAGACTTATTCGTTTTTTGGAAAACTAGAGCATGCAGAGATGTGGCCGGTGGGGAATAAAAAAAATGTTAAAATTTATAACTTGTGTGAAAAGTGAAAAATTACTAATGGACAAAATGACAACTTAAGTGAAAAATTCATTGCAAATGAATTTCACAAGAAATTGAGCGTAAAACTGAGCAGTTCCCCTCCATTCTGGTCCTTAATTTCATAAAAAAAGTACTAAAATTTGATTATTTTTATCTGTTATGTCTAAAAATCAATTCAATGAAAATTCATTTTCTATTCTGGTGATTGTATACAGCGCCGTCTGTTAGCACTCCTGTGAACCAACTACATGAAATAAAAACTTTCTACTGCTGTTTTCCAACATTTGTTCCTTTGCTGTAAGTTTTTTAACATTTATTTTTGTAAAGAGTTAAGGTAGGACTTTATGATCACCCTGTGTACATGCTCATTCGAGTTGAATTTCACTAATGAAAATGCACGAAGTTTCGTATTATTTCTTAGTATTTTGTTCACATGTGAATTTGACATGCATCGGCTGGCCAAGAATGAGGTTGTTCCTTGAAAAAACGTCGATACACGATGTTGAAATTTCCTAAATTTGCGCCACGGTGCGTGTCTTCTTGGAAGTATTTAAATGGCGCCATTGTCATTCGATTGTGTTTCGAATATGTTAACGAGGTCTAACATAAATCACAAAACGAAATTAAGTATGTGTGCGTACGTATGACATATTTTTGGTAAGAGCATTTGCGTAGCGTTCGGTGACAATTTCGCTGGAAATCCAGTCGGAAAACCGTAAAGAATTTGCATAATTTTCGCGAATTCAACGACAAACCCCGCATGCACCCGACTGACCAATTTAATTTGAAGCCAACATATCGTGCAAGATTCCATCGAGCTATTGCCAGATATCACGATACGCTGAAACGGATATCAATTATTCACAAGCAAACATGGAATAATGTCAGTATAATGTTATGCCATTTCGTGGAAAAAAAGCACTTGTGCCACAAAATATACTATAGTATGTACTGCATATACCAATTTATAATACCTTAGCGATTTCTGGTAAAGATACTGTAGTATTATTGCATATAAATGTACTTGTACTGCAATTAGCATAATCATCTCAGGTCAACGATGAAGCAGGATATCTGAGTGGACTTGAGCACACACTCACCAACCCTTTGAGCCCCGGGTTTGGTTATTAATGACGAGAGGCTTCCAAATGACGTTGATTTTGATTAATTCCACCGTTAACGCCGCGTTTTAATTGCGGACATTTCCCAGACCCCCACCACTTGAAACAATCATCGCCTTTTCGGCGATGACTATTACATGTAGCCTTTGTTTGGAAAGTATAGTGTTTTGACACGTTATGAATGCCGAAAAATAATTATTGCGTTTGTTATCAACGCAAACATTTCGGCGTAAAAGCAGAGTAGGGGAAGGAGTACACTTGTAACCAACTTGTTATACAGTGCCTATATATACAGTAGTATAATACACTCACATTGTGCTGTCATAGCAAAGTGATAATGGCGAAAACCACGTCAAAATGAGTTATGCGGAGAAGCCCAACTATACATTTAATAGAGACTGAGGAGCAGTTTGAAATAACGATTTCACTCCGACCTATAATGGCATTATAGCTGATTTCAACTTGTCTACTGCTGCAACTTAACTTTACATTATACCATATATAAACGAGTATTTTAGCAATCGTTCTATAAATTCCAAACATTTCCCTTGGAGTTTTCCGTATGTACTCGTAATGTAGGTATCGTTGACGTGAAAATTAGAAAATGGACGGGATATGCACTTTTCACTCCTTAACCCCCCTCCCCTTAAGGAATGTTGCGTACGAATGCGAGCAGTTTTATAGGTCTCATTACTGCTATTTTTCCGTTCATGGCTAACAGGAGGGCGTTGTCACATCCTTGGGTGCATTATCCCCCCTCATATAAAACAATTAAAAGGGCAATAAAATAATCAAATCAACGATGCACAAACAACTACTGCCTGCTTCGCATCGGGGCTGCTGAGGGGGCAGTTTTGATTTCATCAGTACGAATTTTGCGTTTTATAAGAAACCACCTGCTGATCGGTATCGGACAAATTAGCAATTAGTTAATTAGGAGGCCTAGCTCGAATCGCACCATTTCGGAATACAAAAGTTAGAAAACTGAATCGCGAATCTGGATTCGCATGCATAGTGTGTAGTACAGTGGACTCCGCTTAATGTGATCACATTGGTCTAAGGCTATTTTGATAATAATGGTTGAATGACAAGAAAATGCGATCGTTATTTAATTTGAATTCTTATGTACATATACATCACATAATTTACTTAACTTTACAAATATATTTACGGCTAAAAATACTTTGAGTATATTGGCTGCTTACAATTTTGCTGGATAAGTTCGTTAATGAATTTCTCATGTTTTGTATTTGAAAATCTACTGATTTATGCTGAAGTTTTTATGCGGCACACCCAGTTAAACTTATTAGTGCTTCCGTCATCTCAGCACTTTTTGGTGGTTTCTCAACTAAGATGCACGTTTCCTATATCGTCAACGTCAAAATCATTTTCATTAGTCAGTTCTGTTTGACTCGCAGACAGTCGGGCAAGTGTCAAATTTAGTCATTAGGGCTGCTGATGGAATATTTTCGTCAATGAATATCGAAAATTTGAAAAAACATTCCTCGAAATTTTCGATATTCACACCATCATTTTAGACATTTTCTTCCAAAACTTCTCATTCCTCGTGTTTTACGAATCCTTCATTATAATAGGGGAAATGATAACAATAACCGAGGATTTTACTGTGTATTAATACGCTAGCGTTTGCATACGATCTGCAGCTAGCACAATTTCGCCATTTTTTCCACGTTTGCTGTACTGATTAATCAGCTATGCACGATGTACGTGTAGTAACAACGTTGCCTGACGTGCTAGGTGGAGTCGCAATTCCCGATTGCACCAAAACGCGAATGAGTTTTTTGCCCTCTCGCTGCAAAATTTCATCCGCCCACTTAAATGCGTTTATGCTAATTCGCGATTTATGAATGAAATCGGGAAGAAACAAATCTGCGAAAGGGATCCGTGGCTCGAATGAATGAATTAAAAAGCTTCGACAGTGCGCAGGCGCACTGGTAATGGCATGACGATAACGAATGTTGCCGCGATTTATAGGCTGATTAAACGTTTAGGCCTAAATTGATGAACCTCGCTCACGCGCTTTGATGCCCTACCCCCTCAACTTTGCGTCTATATAGGCAATTAAATTCATCGATGCAAACTCGAGTAAGTGAGAAAAATTGATGTTGCTCATTCATTTAAATTTGCATCTAAATGTTAAACTGTATGTACACAGGGTAACCTAGGATCCCTTAGGTATAGCAACATTTTAAAACAGTCTATTTATAGAGAAATCTAAAAGGTTTTTTTTTCGGAGTTTGAATCTGCCGCTCAAATACTACGGCGTTGATTCGTTGAATTAGTCACGTGCTGATGCGCGAGGAGGTGGTGCTTGTGGCAACCATGGCAACCGTAGAACGTGCATAGGTAAGGATTCCATATATAGGAAGGCGTTCTATATAATATTGTCTGCAAAAATAATACAATGTACTAATAATGCTGAATTTTTTCATAGTGTAAATGGCAATGTTTCGTTTTACAGCCAAAAAATTTCGCTATAACCGCCATTACGGGAATAGGGAATAGCAAAACGAAGGTATCTGGAAGTCACATATTTGTACTAATCGAGTTTAGTTTGAAAGCCAATGCGAGCGATGCAAACAATTTTAAAACATTGGTCCAAATTTTGTTGTTTAGCTTCTTTTAACTCAATAAACTTAATGCTGCGTTCTTCAAGTTGATCCTGAAGAAGAACGCGGTGTTAAAATACTACAAAGAACTTCAAAAGTAAGCGAAAACATGACAAAACAACGTAATTTGGATAATTTTTTTAAAACCAGGACCATCCACAAGTGCGGATATACAGCAGCTACATGTAATGTACGTATGTCACGCAAGATTGTAATTTGTTCGTTACATGTGCATTGTATACCGGTACAGTACATGAACAAGTATTTTTAAAATACATTATGTAATGACACTAGTGTTACAATTTTATTGATTCAATGTTTTTTCTCGTGAAATTGGAATGGATCCTGTTGAATTAACATGGGTTTGTGCTAAAACATGATTCGTTATACAGCATTTCGCTTTACGGCCTACTTTTCAACAACCAGTCTAGGCCGTAAAGCGAGGTATGGTCGTATTGTAAGGAATCATGTACATGTATTTTGGGGAGCTATCGCCTGATGACAAGCATTCTGACGTACAGTACATGTAAGAACAAGCTTTCGTAGCCTGGCGACCCCCTCGTTAATTGCGGCTAGCCATTTATTTTCTGCCAGCTTCGCGTTTGTCAAACACGCGGCTCGTGTTATGACATTTCTGGGTAAACTACGATCGAGCCAACGCAGTTTCTTTTCAATCTTTTCAAGGTAGGCCTACAGAATGTTCTTCGCATTTGAAAATTCGAACGTGTTTCGACCAGGCTTCCCAGCAGCACCTACTATATGC
Organism: Kryphioiulus occultus; assembly: GCA_034687865.1. Lineage (NCBI taxonomy): Eukaryota > Metazoa > Arthropoda > Diplopoda > Julida > Julidae > Kryphioiulus > Kryphioiulus occultus. The sequence continues at coordinate 1,981 of JAQGAF010006455.1, read as the reverse complement.
TGCACATAGCGAGAGCATGAATGATTTAAATTAAGAGCAGCGGCCGCCATGTTGGGAATCGCAGAAATTGTAACGCATGCGGTGCGACCATTCATCGACGTTAACGAGTTTAATTTGGAAAGAATTTAGGCGAAGGCCATTGAACCGCTCAGGAGCCCGCCCTCTGTACACAGCCGCCGAGGGAAATATTTCCATAATAAACCATTTGGGTGTCGTCATCGGCCTAGTCCATCCCCTTTAATGTCTGGATATGCGACGAGTCCAAAGCGCAGCAGACAGGGGGGGAAGGCAGCGGCGGGAGGCTGACGGCTTGATTGATTACTTTTCCCGGCTAAATAGAACGCAGCCTGCTCAGCCGCTGCATCCCCATTGCTATTCCCTCCTGCTCCTCTTATATTTTCCCCCACAAAACCGCCAGAATTAACAACCCGACGCATTGCTCTCGCTCGGATATAAAAACCTCATTTCGAAGAGAAATGAAATTTCAGATGGCGTACAAAGAAGAAAGGTAATTATACGGCGCGTTGTTGCGGCCAGCGAACCCTAGATGGCGCTGCCGTCGCCCAGGAGTGCGCACGGACGTCATTCGAAAGAACGGGGGCGTTCTCATTTTTCAGCCACCATCTTCGGTTCTGAAAACATCAAAATTTCGCGGGTGAAGGCGAATATCGAAGTAAAATCATAAGTTTAACCTACGTAACACCTACAGTACATATAACCTTAACGCTTGTTTGATATTGGAATGTATATGTATTAAGGAAAGCCATGTTAGCAGGTGCCCGAATTGGAATTCTGGCACGTTCGATTGTGAATTTTGCGAACTTTGTTTCTATTCCATCGCAACTATTATATTCGTGTCATTTTCAAGCACGTACCCAGATTTACATGTAGAAGCGCTCGAATTGAATTCTGTCACGTGCGTTTTTGAATTTTGCGAATTTTATTTACTTTATCGCAACTATTATATGTGTCATTTTCTAGGCAAGTTCTTTAAATAATTAAGAATTTATAACTTGAAACACTCAATAGTTAGTTATTAAATATATTTGATAATATGATGAATCCTAGCCAATTTTTTGAGGTACTATAATCTTCTGCAGCAGTATATAAGTAATAAATTTCCCTAAAATTTTCCTGGTATTCTTCATATTATGAAATACACGTAGTACTATTAAGTGTAACTGTTGAGAGTTGTAAGTTATAAATTCATTATAATTTAACCAAATTACCCAAAATTGACATGTATAATACTTGTTATAAGATACACGCATTAAGGGCGCGTGCTTTATTGGGAGCATAATTTTTGTGTATTAATGGCCAAAACGTCCACCAGAGTGCAGAATGAAATTGCCCACTCTAGCCCACTCTTAATCTGGCTTTTTGCATTCCGGAACGAGTTAAATGGATCCAGTTTCCCCCTTTTTAATAATTGAACATGGAAATAAAACGACGTTTGATTTGAAATTATATTCATACAATGTGCGAGGGAATAGCTAATTTTATATCCTCTGAAGGGGAAAATGCTGCCACGTATAAATACCAAAACTCATTCCCACTTAAATACCTACTTGATACGATCATTAATAATGGTGGAGCGGAGTATATACTTTAACACGCGAAACGTAATGCGATTCAGCACGCAATGACCGTCAGGGAGCGCTATATGTACGATACTCCATATGTGAAATTGCCATTCTCATTTTTGCTGAATACGTCCAAGTCCTTCGTGGTTTTCAATTAGAACCACAAAAGATTTTCAGTTTTGAGGATATTACAGGCGTCAGTCATATCGATATGTCGCCGACGTCATGCGCAGGTATCCCAGCCGTCCTATATGTCCTATATGTCCTATATTTCCTATATTTTTTTGAAGAATCCTATATTTTCCTATATTTTAACAAAATGTCCTATATTTCCTATTTTTTCACAAAACGTCCTATATGTCCTATATTTTCATCAGTTTATGTGGTGATCGTTTAAA
>JAQGAF010006454.1:0-10161 GCA_034687865.1 Kryphioiulus occultus | reverse complement strand
TCCAAGGTTAACTGCAGGTTACCTCAGGGTTAACCTTGGGTTTTCATTTACCTTTGTCGGTGCAACCGGCCCTTAGAGACAGGCGTGTTCAGGGATGCACAGTATAAAATTTGCAAGCAACATCAATGACTACATGTTGAGACCATCCTGGTCAACATACAGAGAGTAAATTACTATTGTGTGTCGTAGTCCATGTGGTCAACATGCAACATACAGAGGTGCAGGTGGTCAACATGTAGAGGCCACCTTCCATTGAGTTAATATGGTGACCATCCAGTCAGTTGAAATGTGGTCAACATGGGGAGGTGGTCAACTTTAGTGGTTGAAATGTAATTGAAATTGAAAAATCCAGAACGAATCTGTTGCAATGCTGGAGATGACGCCAACTCAAAGACAGGTGCAATCCTCAAGTTAGTTACATCCTCTATCACAAAATAATGTACATGTATTCCAAATTGGCTGCAAGCTTTAACGTTTCCAATGGGAAAACGCATGAAAATACCGGAGCATCAATTGCTAAACTGACGTGAAATCTGAGCTGCTGAGGGGTATGGTAGCAACTTGGTTATTTGGAATGTTAAATTGGTATTTGGTAAAATGGGTTGTCGGGATATTGGGTATATTATCCTCTACACGTGAGATCACTGATCCTGAATGTGGGGGATTCATATAAATGGGTATTTTTTCTCAAAACATTCTGCAACAGGCAAATTCAGAATTTACTCCTGGATGGAAGTCATTTTTTCATCCTTCCTAAAAAATTGTCAAATTTTACTAGTAAGACGTTTTGTCATAATATTGCAGTACAATAATATTCAGGCAGGATTCTGCAGAATTTTACCAGTATTTAAATTTAGGCGTATTTTGCTAAAACATCTATAACAATGATGCTTTTTTTGTTCTTCTAATATTCCGATAGTTGGAAGCCTGTCGAGTAAACTACCTGTAGCGTGTTTCAGAAAGTTAGACTGGTAAAACTTTAAAAGTATAAACGATATATAAATATTCTAAATCAAATATTCCGCTAGAACATATCACTATTGATCAAAACTAAATTCAAACTTAACTTGCCTGTTAATTTTTTTACTTTTTTAGTACAACTGTACTACATTGATAAGGTTCCAAAGAAGTACCGTAAGAGTTAAAGCATGGGGTGTCAGAAGATGTTACAAGTTTAACTACCATTATGTTAAATATATCTAAAACATTTCAGATTTATTCTGAATATCAATACTGACTACACAACAATGTCCCTGCACTGCTCAGCCATAGAAGTAATGAGAAAGTGGGCTTCACCTAATGACTCACAGGCTGGCAGTGATTGCCTACGGTTAAATTCAGCTAAATATAGGCATTACATTTCTAAGTTAGTTTAGGTCAGAATAAAAACAAAGGAACTCAAAAATCCAATAAAAAAACGAAAAATTGGATAAATTGCGACAGATAATTAAAAATAAGTAATGATTGAAATATATGATTGTTCACATTTTGAGCAGGGACTATATTGATGCATATCTTCACTAATTTTTCCAAACTTTATTATGGGAGTTATTTCCGAAATGTACCAAATGTTCTCGTGACTGCATAGTTATTTCCCAAAAAGCACTGAACATAATTCTGATTTCCAAAAATTTCCCACCTATTACTATCCTAAATATTTTGTCAACATGCAGAAAATTAATAACATTATCCAGAAGGACAAGAATTTCTAGGTTTCCTATATGCCTGCATTTTAGAGAATTAACACTACACCAAATATACAACTGTCATAAGTGATTCATTGGGATAATTGCCATGCTGTTCTAGCCAAAAATTTGCATTTCAGCATTCATCACCATGATGTTGAGGTCAACTAATGTGCCATGAGATCCAGGTGTTCAGATAAACGCTGCATAGAATTCCTAATAATTTAGTATCATTTTTTTATATTTGTGTAAAAGGATTTTCAAACTCCATCCAAAAACGATAAACGTGTCAAATTGGGGGCGAGAACTTCACGCTCATCACCATCAACTGAAACACAGGTTCAAGATAACGTATTTTTTCTTACGAAAATCCATCATAGGTTTAAATTGGCAAAACTTCAAAATATTAATAAAAGGAGTAAAAGCTTTGCTTTGAAGTAAACTCAAAAAACAATTTGGCTTAGCAATATAATTGTCAGTATATTTTAATTATAGAAGGATTTGGAAGAAACGTAAAGTTATAGGAATGCGCCTCTATAGGTGCCATCTTGTTGTTGTAAACGATATCGTTCAGAAGTCATTGAAGATAGTGCTGGGATTTAGATAAGGTAATATTGGCTCCACTAGTATGCAGCAAGAAAATATCACAAATTGTTTTCATTTCAAATAAGTTATTTAATTAAACAGTTTTTGAAAAAAAAATTGACGAGATCAAAGACCAGCCCGGGAATTCTTGCAAAAACTTGTGAGACAATCCGCCATATTCCAAGCAGTTTTTGTAGGTTTAGTCAGAGCCCGAGATAGAAAGTTCAACGCAAATGTGGCCCTGAGTGGAGCCAGTGCCACTCATCCTACATTCTGCAAAAAACTGGTGAAAAAACTGGCGAAAAAATTAAATTGAAATAGTCATTCATCAATGTTACGCGTCCCCAGTGCTGGTCAAATGACGAAATGAAAGGTCATGAAAAACCTGCCTGTCCACATGTCAGTGGTAAAAACACGCTGGGAAATCTAAGAAATCGTGGGCACATGCACTGAGCCCAAAATACCTTAAACGAAACTAACAAAAAATGCAAGAAAAAATTAAACTTGTACATGTAAGTGTGACCAAGTAAGGCAATTAGAATGCTATTTGTAGATTTTTTTGGCTTTGAATCTACTTCAGCTGAATCAATTACTTTCTCCAACATTTCCAAAATTGTCAATAAAATACTGCTCAAGTTCTCCCATTCTGTTATGTCATAGTTTATTATGTTTTCCCAAAAATTATCTCCATAAGGAATTCAAATGAAACTTTTTAAAATTTGATTTCCATTTTTTACGTCCAAAAACCTCGGAAAATATCACTACATGTAAGTTGTGTACATTCTGTGCAAACAAACTATGTTTTTATTAATATCATAGCCAAAAATGGTCCAAGTTTCCTAATAGATTGTAGTCAACATCCGTATTTTCCGAACAGTTTCAAAACTTTCTAACAATCGTTTTTGAAAACCAGCATAATCATTTGGCCCATTTCGTTCAATAGCTGAGATCTCAAAAAATGCATTAATTCAAAGTAAGATTTTTCAAAATCTCATTTCCAAAATTGTCAACGTTTTCCAAGATTACCACCAAGCTTCTTGTAGCAGAAAAACTATTTTTCCTGCATGACCCCAAATGGACTGTCAAACTTTGTCCACATTTGCGAGTTTATACAAATCATACATTTTTGTTCCACACCCTCTAACATCAAGCCAACTACATGTACATGAACGGTATACCGATCAAGAGTGATCAGCATTCTAAAATGCGTATAAATAAGAACTAATGTCATAGGTTCATATTTTGGGAAATCGTGAGGCCAATAAACTCAACTAATGATCAAAGGCGTGCTCCTTACACCTACGCCGCTTGATACTTTTCACGTCCTCCCCCCATCAGCAAGATGCTCACGATCCCTGAAACTATGGATAATGGATTTCAGCAGCAAAGAGGTACATCACTTAAACGAGTAAAATTGAACATAAGTTCTGCCTCCAATTTCTTGAGAAACATTCGCACATTTCCATTCCCAGCGTTTACAGTGTACTATGCTTAATGTTCTCTTGGCTAATACCTAAACAACCCTTCTTTGCACAAAATTAGGCAAAAAAGTTGCAGTACAAATCCATTAACTAGTAGGGAACTTCAATGTGAGTCAACGTTTCGTGACACAGGAGGCATATTTTGTGGAAAATGGCGACTGTGACGCCATAATATGCGAGAGGAAGATACCAGTAATGCTATTTTAACAAAGAAAGCAGAAATGAGGTTTTTCCATGCATATTCAACAAATCCTTGAAACGATATTCTGATTGAAATTTGAAGATAAAGATGATGTAAGAAGCATCCCCTGTATACATGTATCGCTTAATTCCAATAGTCTACAATCATACAGTTCCAATTTTCAGCTCCTCGAGTGAATCCAAATTTATTTTTATGTGCTCAAAACAATAATTAACTGAACATTTATTATAACCGCAAGTAGTGCAAAATGTATGATAACAAAATCGGATGTACCGCTCAAGTAACACATTTTCATTGATTTCTTCTGTTTTATTATACTTGCAAAAACTACCCCGATATACCACCACCTTCAAATTCACATTGAACACTGATTGGAATAACAGTCACTCACCATGTGCGAACTAAAGTGGTCTACAGTGATGAGATGGTGACAGTTAGAAATTTAGGGTTGACATGTTAGGGGACCAGCCCCCAGTTCCTAGAGGAACGCCTTAAGTTGGCCCTTACAGGGGGGCTGGTAATATGTATGGATTAGTTGGATATAGGGCACTCTGTCGCTTTGAAATGTCTGCGGGAAGCATTTGTGGTTCATCAAGGTTCTGGGATTTTATTGCGTGAAGTTTGATTAAATTGGTTAGTTTTGAACAGTGGGGTTAGGGCAGTGTAAGCAAGCTATATGTTGTTAAGTAGGTGTGAAACTTTTGCACAGCAGCACATGTAGATGCATTTTGTAATTACGTTAGGTATGTAGGTGCCAGCTTTGAAATTAATATTGTAGGGACTGTATCCCATTTGGGAAAATATGGACCCATTGAGAAAAAATGCTGTTTACTTGTTCAAGCTTGCAGTTTAGTACACGCTTCAACATTTTAAGTTTGACAATGATTATTTGTGTTCTTCAGCCTTCTCCGAACTTCGAATTACATCTGGAGTAAATGCTAAGGGGATGATGTTTAAAATGATGAAATGCAAATATGCTTAGACTAAGTCACTCACTGCACTCACTTAATTGTATTTGCTCTCAACTTGAGCTAAAACTCGAATGTCATTTACCTAAATGACAAATTTATTCGTCCAGCATAGGACAATGACCAAGCTTAAGAAAGTGACATTTCGCACTTCTGACCTATAGGTTTCTTCAGGTGGGCGTGGCGGGGAGTGTGAACATGAAGAAAGTTGTGATATTCATCTAGTTTTCATGAATTTTAAGATCAAGCATTTGAAGTGTTTATTTGAGGTGACCATTTCCGTGACAACAAAAACGGAAATTGTCTTGTCTCTTATAGGTCAACTTATCAGTTAAAACCATTCATGACAAAAATGAACCACACAGCATTATGCGAAACAAATAAAATGATAATCTTGATAATCTGTGCTGTTACCATAAAACCTTCAAACAATGCTTTATCGAAAGAAAATTGTATGGTTAATTAATCCCGACCTAAATTATGTCAGCTGGCATATTTGCCAGCTCATGCTCAGAGAGGTGTTATGAATACAACACATTTTAGCAATTTGTTCAAAGAACCACTTAAAAACCACTTTTTGGCACGTGTGCTTCGGTTTTTACTTTTAAGTGATTTTTTACTGAAGACGTGCTTGAAATATTGATGGATTGATCACGTTGGTGAAACGGGTTTACTATCGAAAAATTGCTTTCTAAATTTATTGTTAAGCTCACGTGTTTGGCAAGTGTATAGATGAATTGCCCTTATTTTTTTAATTAACATTAATTTGAATTACTTTCATGTGCATGGCTATCCAAAAAAAATCGAAATTGTAAAATATTTTGAATCCACCAAGAAACGCATAATAATAACCAATCACAGAAATAAAAATTACCTCGACCAACAGGGAGTACATGATTAATTGCCTCACAGGCTAGTTGTGATACGTATTATGATGAAGTCCAAACTCAGATGTACACCATGCAAAAAGGGTAAATAACACGCTAAATATTAGAACATTATTGATTATAGAACAATATTATAGAATAAATATGGAAACATTAGAACCTCTGTAAGTTGACCACCCAAGGGACAGTCGTAAACTGGTCAACATATGGAACGAGGCTTGTACTGACACAGGATTTTAATTCCGTGAACTGCATGTTCTTACATTTTACATTAACCATTTATCATTCATGAATAATCTTATTAAAATGTTCATAATACAGTACCAGTATTGCTAATGTGCTGCATATTTAACCGTTAAAATGTGGTCACTTAGGGAGGTGGTCAACTTTGGAGACCTTTCACCAGCTTTTAAAATTTACCACTACCACCGATTAATTATAAAAAATAAAGTTGCCAAAAATACAAAATCGAACGTGCAAGAGGTGCATTCGAACGAAAATTTGAATTCGAGCGAATTGCACTTGCATCCATTTTGGATTTTGCCCAACATTTTTAATGAATAAACGACGTAATTTATAAATTTAAAAAACAAGCTAAACACTGGCGAATGCCTCATTCTGTGCATGGTGTAAATATTTGTTTCGGTCACCATAATTTTTAAAGCAAAAGTATGTTCAGAAATTAAGGATTCATCACTTCCAAAAGTTCTTCCATTGCATTCAGGGCACGATGTTAAAAAAAACATCAGAGGAACAAAAATGTTGTCAGCATCGTTACCTCCCAGAGCAGACCACCAGCGTCATGTACTGTATTATACGTCAATAATCACGGTGTTACATTTCTGGATACAATTGGCCATCTACATACAATTTAGAACTATAATTGCGTTATCATAAAAATTGCCTACAAATTATGGCCGTGAAGTCCAAATTGTCGCTAATAAAATATTCGGCAGTGCTGATTGCTGCTTAGTTAAGGAAAGGGTGGATTTGCTGACATAAAATAAACATTAATAATTGTGCGGACCAACTGGCAACAAGAAATGAAGATGCTGGACACTTCATTAAGCGGCTCTTTGAAAGTGCAACCTTTTCTGCCGAAAACCTTAATAACATATTCCAGTTTCACTAAACACGCCATTTAAGGATTTAATGGCAGTCTGCATGCTTATTTAATAAACATTAAAAATCAGGGGTTTTTGGCGTCCACTGCGGTCAAAACACCTTGAAGGAGACCAGGGTCATTTCGGCCATTAGATATGGATTCCGGCTGATTAATTGAAAAAACCGACAGAACGAGTTTAACCATAGAAAGTGACCACTACGAAAACAGGGCATTAAGATTCATTTTTCGACAAAAAAGCCAATTTAGCCAAAAACGGATTTTCCAGAAGGCAGGTTAAGGTAGGTCACTGCTTCCAGAATTGCCTCTGAATCACACATGTATGCAGTTTAGAACCGACAAATTCGAGAAAACCAAAACGTAGAAATTTCAGAAATTTTTTGAAACAAATCGACTCATGTACATGTCTGCACATTATAAAAGAGATGTCAGAAAATGCGAAGACGTTTTGATGAACTAGCTATAAAACTAACAATCTCACGTTTTGGAAGTGGTTTTCAGGTTGTTTTTGAAGTTATGGTCACAAATGAAAGGGCACTAAATGAAATGTGTCATTTTGGTCATTTCTTCTTGTTTTCATGAGTTCTAACACCTATGTTGCATTTGTGACAATGACTTCAGAAACACCCTGTATATGGTCAGGTTGGCAAAATAACTTATCCCTTAGAGAAAATACAGTTAAAAATGAATTTCTGAATTGAAACAAAACATTTTAATAGAAATTCCAGATTCATGAAATAGATTTCATGAATCTGGAATTTTCAGGGTAGTATGAAACCACTTCCATGCATGCAATTTTTTCCACATACGCATTCCACAAATGCATTACGAATTGCAAAATATATTGCAATGGTATTGGTCGTTTTTATCGTAACGCGAAATACATTTAGTAATAATGTAAATAAAAATACATTTCACTGATGCATTTTACAATGCATGATAAAAGATACCGACTTGTGTCTTCACGATGTATTTGAAACTACATACATACAAACATTATGTGCGCTGCATTGAATAGAATGAAACTGATGTACATGTACATATTTTTGAATTTGAAACTATTTCATTGCCAGTTCTTATATATTGAATATTTCAGATGTTTTTAAATTATGAAAGGTAGCAAGGCTATACATGGAATATAAATTGTAAAATGCATTCTTCAATGCAAACATAATACATTACACTATGCAGTATACAAGATTCTTACATGCACACGAACTACATTACAGAGTGCATTACACAATACTTTCTCCAACACACAATAAATACATTGCAATACATGTATTTCATAATCAGTGCAGTTTGGAACTAAATTTGTCTCAAGATTGCGGACATTTTAAAATGTATTTTCCACTTTGCAATATAATAATATGCCAATTTTTGGAAAATTTAACAAATACCATTGTATTTAGGGAAAGTTCTGCCAGACAAATTCGAAAATATGGTTCAACTGTATTTTCACAATTTCATGAATAGTTTAGGATGGAAAATAATGAATAATTATCCTATTATTTGTTTTCCATCATGTTTATGGTATTGTCGTCCAAACAACCACTAACGTTTACGTGAAAATACGATGTTGACATTATTCCAGTAAATGAGAGATAAGATGTTACAATATTCCAAATTCGCGTGTCTTTGATGTACAACTTCAACATCGAAAATACAATCGCCCAAAAAAATGTCTCATGCAGCACGCCCATGCTTTGTTTTCCTTTTTTGTTTTGAGTAATTGATTGCGATGCATATCTTTGTTACCACAATTGTTTTTTGTTTTTCTCGTGATAAAAGCTAGGCCGACTGATTCATTGTCAATAAAACAACAACATCTTCATTAGCAGGAATGGGCGTGATGAAAAACGTTTTTTGGCGGTATGTAAAGCATGCGCTTAGCATAGTCATTAACATATTTTAACTATAATTTTTTGGTGTGTGGATAACATTTAGCTTAAGTTTTGCCCAAGATTACAATCAGCTGTCGACGTTTGAAGCAACACTAAATAACTTTAGTTTACGATATTTTTATATGGATGAAATTAATTGCACACGATTTTCAGAATTGACATTGAAAAAACCGTCAAAACCCTCAAATTCAGTCTTAAACAATTAAATTGTAAAACAAGTTTTAAGGATAATTTCATAAACTCAAAATATTTTCATAAATTATTATTTAAGCATGTTTCCCAAAAATCATGATTACAATAAAAAATTATATGATCCAAAGTTAATATCTAATGTGCATTAATATTATTTAGATTAATTCATATACATTGCTTGATAAAATTCAAATTTTTTCAACGTTACCACGACATCACACCAGTGTTTGATATGAACTGGGAATTTCCTTGATTACACCTGATTACCTAATCCTCAATACATGGACTCAGCTAAGAAGTTGCTCTAAGGAACTCTAGCCATGGAACTTGCAAACTATCAGAATATTTGAAGAGCATAGTTACAAAAGCTGGTACATGTATTTAAAAAAAATAATGGTTGGGCAATTTTGTTTGTGCAACATGAGACAAGAATACTTTTTTCAGAACGTGAGTTGTACTTATAGCTGGAACGTCGTGTACCATTCACAAGCATTATACACGTACGTTAAATCTACACTATTGGGGCATGGGTTTTCGCTTTTCAATTTTTAGCATTCAAGTCAGACTCTGTTGAAAGCGAGAACTTAATTCTGGCACATTCCACACCTAATCGAATGTGGTTTAGCGTATGTTTATCAATGACACACGATGTACCACTTTTAAATACAGCTCATATGTTCTGGTCTCATGTTGCGCAAACAAAATCTACACTGCCTGGCCATATTTCCTGAGCCCTTGCAGTCTTCCCATAGTACACCTGTCACCCCATGTAATTGCGCAATAGTGCAGATAATTAACATAAATATGTCCTCATCTAATGTGTTAGGTATAAAGGGCCAGATGCAGAGTATTTTTGTTACATTTAATCATGGCACCTAATGTTGTCACGCCGAAAGGCAAACCTATTAGTGAGTGTGATGAGGACGAGTTGTTGGTGCTGGAGAGCGGGAATACCAGTAAATGACGTTGCAAAATCCGTTGGCATTTCATTATCAAGTGTCAAACTAATCTGGGAAGAGTGGCAAAGTCAACGAAAAACCAATTTTACTGCCAGAAACAGAGGTCCAAACAAATTGCTGACAGAAAGGGACAGGAGCAGTTTAAAGAGAATGGCGAAGAAAAACGGCCGCCTAT
>JAQGAF010006453.1:0-10164 GCA_034687865.1 Kryphioiulus occultus | reverse complement strand
ATTCTTATTCTTCAAGAAACCATGATTCTTATTCTTCAAGAAACCATGATTCTTATTCTTCAAGAAACCATGATTCTTATTCTTCAAGAAACCATGATTCTAATTCTTCAAGAAACCATGATTCTAATTCTTCCAGAAACCATGATTCTACTGTAATTATGTAGGAATTTAGGATTCTTAATAATAGAAACCAGAAGTCCTACTGTTAAAAAACCAGGATTTTTACTCATTGCGAATTCAGGATTCTTACTCATTAAGAAACCAGGGTTCTTATTCTTTATATAAAGAAACCAGGGTATCTTTGAGAATTCTTTGAGAAACAAGGATTCCTACTCCTTAGAAACCAGGTTTCTTACATTTTTGAGCAACCTAGAGTGTAGATTCTTACTTTTACAAAACAGACTGTTTACAATTTTAAGATAATAGAATTCTTATTATTTAAGAAAGCGACTTTGTTGAAGTAGAAATTTTCGAAGGAACAAGATCTTTTGAAGAAAAAGTAATCAATTTGCTGATTCTTCAAGATTCTTAATGACGAAACTTGGACTTTTTCTGATATTTTATATTTATGAGAGGAAATTTTTATGATAAAGATGTGAAGAGACGAATATTTGCGACACAAGGAATCTTTGTTCTTGTTTTTCTTTCTAATCCTAAACATCACAGATTGCGGAGCAGCCATTTCCACAATGGCCACTCTTACCCTAGACAGAAAAATGTCCCCAGTCCAGAAAAATCACAGTTATGTGCACACTCACTTGAGATATTATGTCTCCATGCGCAGTCCGCACTTGATATAGGTATCGATATCTCCTCTGTTTTTGCGTTTCCCGAACTTGCCGGCTGCGTATCCGTTGCAAGTTCATTTGTCGTGTTTTCTTCGACGGCATTACTGGAAAAAGAGGAAGTCGAGCTCAGATTAGAAGACATGACAAGAAAATGGCGCAGATGGTATTAAGGGACAAGGACTGAGAAAATGAGATTGGAAAAGATTACAACGATTAGATGCTGCAGTAAAGGTAATGAAAAACTACGAGCCATTCGAAATGGCCTGCAGATTACAGCTGGCCAGGCACGCCTGTTTTGACCTTGCAAAAGTTTCTTCCTAAAATCTGGCAAATTTTATTTTTGCCAAAATGTTTGCTGCACAAACACTTAGCTGAGATATGTATTTTTTATTTTTATTATTATTTTTTTTTGAAAAACTAGCTATCGAATGGTAGGTTTTAATCAACATTATCAAACAACGCAAGCAAATCCCAAGAATGGATTTTGCAAAAATTTCTAAGTACTGATTGATGTAGGTATATTTTCCTGGAAATGTTTTTTTTTCTTGGATGTAATAATAATGAAAAGAAGCTTGAGGTTTTCTTGTAAAAACTCGATCACCAACAATGCATAAAGCACGATTAATGTAGGAGGGCCTCAGGCAAGTTTTACAGAAGCTTAATAACAAATGCTGAATTTCAGGGGAATGATAGAATTGGTTAACAGGCCAATCACTGATGTACTGATTTATCAGAATGATAACGAACAAACAAAAAATGCAATTTTGACACTGAACAATTCCAGGTTTCAAGTCGGAATTCCCTGAGTTTCCCAGGATGTCCAGGCTGAATATGAAAATCCCTGAGGTTTCCAGGTTTTTCAGGTTGCAGGCATGCGGCCAGTTGGTATACAATTTTTCAATTTTTTCCACATCCAAAAATCTGATATTTTTTACATGCAATTATCTGGTTTTTTTACAGTTTTTTACATGAAAATACCTGATTTTTTCACATTTTTTACCCAATAATTTTAAGAAAAATAGCTATTTCAAGAGCTACAGTATAACAATGCATCTCAAACTTCAGGACTCGACCGCCCTAGAATACGAGAACGCCATAGGTATTTTTTTTACAAAACTAGACCACAAATAATGGATTTCAGCCTGCTTTTCTAAAAAAAATCGTATGGTATAAAATTTAATATCAATGTTTAAGAGAACGCCGTAGGCGAAGTTTTTTTTTTAATTTGACCAAAAATGGATTTCAAGCGTATTTTCATGTAAATTATTTTTAAGACTATGCATTATTTTTAAGATTCGTATAATTATTAGTCTTCGAAATGGGGCCATATGCAATTTAAAATAAAAAACTGATAAAAATAATCAAATTTTAGTATGTTTATTATGAAATGAAGGGCCTGAATGGAGGGGAATTCCTGTTTTAAGTTGGATTTCTTATGAATTTCAATTGTCATTTTCACATTTTTCACACAAGGGATGGCTTTTTTCACATTTTCACACTTGCCACAAGCCTGTGTTGATAGTCACCTGAAAATTTCACTGAACATGTTAGACCAAGCTGATTATACTTACATTCCTGATGGTAAATCCCCTTCCCCGTGATTAAAAACTGCGTGGTCGTCCCTATCAAAATCATGAAGGGCCAAATGCCCAAGATGAGCCAACTGAACCAGCATGGTGGCAGCGAGGGTGTCAATTTCACTTTGTCCCACACCCAGGTCACCATGATAAACTTTTCGATGAAATAATCCAGGCTGGCGGCCATGACAGCGCCACCATACATGCTGGTGCCGATGATGGTCAGTCCCTTCTGCCAGTAGAGCGTGGCCACAGCCATCACGAGTCCACAACCGATAAGGATGCCCACGGTTATCCACACAGTAGTTGGGCGGTTGAAGTGGTCAAGCACTGTCACTAAGATCACGCCAGACAGCAGGCCAGTGTGGAAGCCAGTCATGAAGAGACCAACATACTGGACCAGCATGGTGATGAGTCCGAAGAGTACCCCGGCTCCAATGGCCACTGCCGCATTCCCGAGGTGGGACAGCAGGTTCTCCTCCAGGCAGATCATGTAGACCACGATGGACCCGAAGATGAAACCCGTGAGGAACATCACGGCCTTGAAGCAGCGGTAACCTGGTTTCATCAGTCCATTGATGAAGTTCATGAAACGAGAAAACGGAAGTGAAAGTTAGCTTGGGTATGAAGGCAATGCATGATTTGTACCCAAATCCTCAAATTAATTTCCCTGACTTTCTCTGACAAACCCATCACATTTTCCTGACTTTCCCTGACTACATGCAATTTCCCTGACAAAAATAAATTTTGTCGGTTTCAACTATGTTTAAAAATCATTACCTACTAAGACAGTTGCAGCAGTACAAATGTCTGTTCAATTCCATTTTTAGTATGCTCAATTTAAACGTTTCTTTTTTTTTTGCAGGTCCATTAACTGTTGCGCAATTGCATCTTCGTCAAATGGGCAACTGATAAATTCCCCAACCATCAAATGCAGCTCAAGCCAGTATTTCTATAATAAATTGCCATGACTTTTCCTGACTTTTTAGCAAACACGCCAATTTTCCCTGACTTTCCAGGTGGGTACGAACCCTGCAATGAAAATTTGTAACATCCTTGCTGGGGTTCTGGCAATGTCTTTAGTCAGCAGACCTTTGCAAAATCTCTGCGTCATCTATGAGTTACTGCAGGAATTGTCTGCAACAAAATGGCACCAAAGATGCAAGGCACCCTTTTGATACCTTTTCAGTTAAACTATTTTCCGCCTGGGGCGCTGTCCATAAAAATTGAATAAATTAATATGCCGAGTCATTCTGGTCCAAATGACAATTTAGGGCATATCAACTCAGAAGAATTTAGGCACCAATCTTTACATCTTATAACAATATTGATGGTGCAGTGTTCCCACTCAAATTATCAAGTCGATATCCTTAACATTTTACGCGAGATTTTTAAAAAAAACGAAGAAAATTGATGGATTTTATCCCAATTTTTTTTAAAAGATGACTAATTAATTGGATGATGCAAACTTTCTAAATTTTCCTGACATTTTCACAAATTTTCACGAATTCCCCGACTCATTTTCATTTCCCTGAACCACCAAACTGGTTGAACAAATTTTCTGGCAAAATCTTGGAATCACATTAGTCTACTTTCTCGTGATTCAATGTGCATAATCTCACTTTTCCAATAAATTCCAGCAGCATAGATGTCTTAGACTGTCTTAAATTGAGAATTTTATTTCATCACTTCTTCCTTCTACCTTTAAATTACCAAAGGTAAAGTATTTCTGGTGTTTGAGGTGATGTGGAGGGACACTTCACAGGCCGATGCTCTTGTGCTGGGGCCGTTAATACGCCCCAAACCAATAAAGAAGTTAGTGGAACATTTTCCGTGGGAGGAAATTGAGCCATCAGGTAAATTTGACGAGTTGCCGGCATCTTAAAGCACCTGGAAAGAACCGTTTTGGTGCCAAGAAAGCTAAGAAAAGCGAAAATGAAACTTGTTAAACGTTACCTGTAGCCAAACAAAGAGTTATCTGGATTCCAGAAAACTAGCGCAATACAAACAAATTTACTTTTTATCTCTTCCATCTTATTCAAGATTACTCCATTTAGCAGCAAATACACATTCAAAACACCCATTTGCGCAGCACATCTCCAGGGACTACTTTCTGCAGGCGCTCATATCAGGGGTCGTGAGTGGGCTTCCAGGTGGCAGCACCGTTGGCGCTACCTTAGGGTGCAAAGCCAGTTATTGAGCTGTGGCTTTGCGGAATGCTGGAAGGGGAGGTCGCAATTTACCGAAATGATATGGGCAATAAATAAGCCATCGAGATGGCGGCAACTAAGTGAAAATCGCCAATGGTCACTCTGCAATCAATTATGTCCAGCGACTGCTATTGCCCGTTCGTTGACTTTTCAGACTTTCAGTGCAACTTCAGTGCAATTTGAGAAAGAGCTCAGGCCTTAATCACAGGTTGGCAAAAGCGAAAATCAAGAAGAAAAAAGCATGTGACGGCGAAATCGATAAAGGACCTATTCTCGCTAATGGTCAAGGCGCGTTTCACTAGACCGCTGAATACGAAAATAATGCAGGTGAAGACGCCATATTGCAGGGAAAAATAACCTCTCAACCACCAAATCCCTTGACGATAGCAGTCAAACTCAATTCAAATCCTACTGTCAACAAAGTCTGATAGGGGGATGTGATTGTCATGACCACGTCATCTGGGTGGTCAACAACATTGTTGAATTACTAACTTATTGAGGTAGCCCATTAGGAGCAAATCGCCTTTTTTTCAAACTTTTTTTCTTCTAAGATGTCAAAACATTTACAATTTACATTTTCTCGCTTTAAAAAATAATTTGGGCTTACTTAAAAGTATTTTGGGCTTACTTAATAAGCAGGAAGCACTTTTAGATAAGGACTATAAGGATGCTGAAGCAAATACCGTGTACCATGTATGTGACAAAGTTGAGTTCGCCGCTCTAATGGAAAGTTTCAATAACAGCTTCGTGGCGACTAGAATTCCAGTTTCTGATTTACAACTGGATAGCATTTCTCCAAAATAACAAGTTCCATCACAAAAGTAAATATGGAGGCCGCGCAACATTAATGTCAAGTTAGTCAAGATTTTCCCATAATTTTGGTAGTTTTATGCACATGCGCACACCAATTAGTCAAATTCAATTTCAATTCCAACTGAATTCTTTTTTGGAATTGACACCCCTTATTGTTTCGAAACAAAAATGAAGATAATAAAAAATTGTCCTAAGTGGACTATTTTTTTTGCAAACTGGATCACAAATGATAGATTTACAGTAAAAGTCCACGATAATCTTACGTTAAGACGTAATTTCCCCATGACATCATTTCCAGAACCCCCCCCCCAAAACCATGATGGCAATCATTGATCAAGAAAAAGTTAAAATTGGGCAAACTTTTTTTAATTATATCTAAAATGATGAATTTTAAACCCATAAAAGTGATTATGAAACGACTGATATAAAAATAGGCAAAATTTCCAGCATGGGTCACAAATGATTACATCATTTGGCCATACCTCCAAGAGATGATGACAATACTTGATCATCCCAAACTGATTTTGTGAATAGAGAATTCGACGAAGTACGAGATTGAGAATAAAACGAACACGAGATTATGGTGGACCCCTGAGATCAGTAGAAACTTGAAAAAACTTCATTTCTTTGAAAGACGATAACAAATCTATTCTAAAAACTACATGAATAAGAGAAGAGGTCCGAATTGCCGCATTCGTTTCCCATATAAGATCCAAGTGACCCAGCCTTGACAGGGAGCGTTTATCAAAACCGAAAAGCTGCAAATGCCCTACCTTTTCGCCACAGGTCTGCGCAGCAATAAACCGTTATTCAAGATTTGGAACGTGATAGATAACCAGTTTTCATGCTACTTAAGAAGCGTAGCCCCAAGACGTCAATATAATATTTCCTTGGTTTCACGTGGCTGAGCATGATTTTCATCTCATTCATGGATCCTCCAGCTTTTCGTTTCGAAATTACCATAGCAACGGCCAGTGTCGAGATTGGCGTACATCTCTCAGCTTCAACTGGTCCATTTTTCTTCATGAATTATGGACGGATTTTACTTTATGGGCAACAAGAAAGCGCCTCTAATGCCGCCAATCACAGGCTTTGCTACCTGGTAAGTGTCTATTAGGCGTGATTACATCCATTCTAATATTCTTGCCAGCTGGGCCACGATTTTCCACTCAGAATTTCATCCTGTCTTCGACCAAAGTTACTTTGGATATTCGCCATAATGGAGTTTTGCACTGGCTTTTTTTCCATTCCTGGCATAAAACTGATATTTTCGCTATGTTTGCATGCATGAATTAAAGCTAACTTACGAAAAGTCAGCTTAAATTAAGTTACTTAGATCAAGTAGATGGGAGTTTACATGGCCGCACTTGGTGTTAACTTAAAGTCACTTTGAACCTATACTGTCTTGACCTGCAGAAATTACAGTTAACTTAAAAACAGCTTAAACCACGCTACTATGATCAAGTAAATATGGGTTTACATGACCACAGTTTGGCACCTGGTGGTGAATTGTTGTTAAACAATCAGAATCCTTTGCTTCAGAAAACAGCAGCATGGATCCTGCAGGCTTGGTCTATCTGAGTTTCCTAAAAGCAGATATGGCATATCCTGGTAGACAATTACAATGTTTACAAGCAGAAATTAAAGTTAACTTAAAATCATCGACATGATAAAGCACACGTGGGTTTGCATGACCCCACTTAGTGTTAACTTAAAGCAAGCTTAAACCAAGACCGCGTGTTTACATGACCGCAGTTTGACATCAGGAGGTGAAATGTTGCAAAACACACAAATCCCTTCGCTTGATAAAAAAGCAGCATCGACTTTGGGGTTACAGCAAATCCAGCAAATCGATGGTATACTTGCAAACCCTCGTATGTCCAATTTTTTGCCAAATATCAATCGAAAGCTAAAGAACTGTTTTAGAAACAACTATGTTCCTTATGTACAACTTATGTTGTAGAAACAACTTATGTTCACCAATGGGGAACATAATGGAGAGCCTCGCTACAACTGGTTTTACAGTGACCACAAACACAGTACACAGGAAGTCACGTGTTCGTCTCAAGTTAAGTCTGTCTTAGGTGTTCACATGGCATTTGTTGAACCGAGTGTCTTAATTCATATACAGTTTCTCAAATCTTAAACTGAGATATTTGGTTAAAGTTAACTTTGTGTCTGCATGTAAACGTTGTGTTGGTCAAGAATCCCAAGGTGTCATCACACAAAATTACTTTGGCAGCTCATTGGCAACGCTTTAAAGAGTTATATGCAAAGTGAATGAGACAAAGTTTTAATTCCAACAACGGTTTTGTTGCCTGTGAATGGCGAAGAAGGGAATGCTTTCCTGGATAATGAAATTAGATAATGGAGTCAATTAGATTAATTCACGTTTGCAATTCCGCCACGGATTAATTTAATAACCAAAATCGCATTAAATTCGCGCTCGGTGGATTACGCTAATGAAGTAACTTCAAATAGCCCTGTAATCAAAGTCAATGAAATGTCATTGGATGCAGAATATCGTGAAGAATTCCTTAAGACTGCCCTGCTCAAGTGCTATTATCAGTGCTTAATTCTAAAAAAGGGAAAGCAATAAAACGCACTGTGAAGTTTATATGTTGGTGAATTGGAGCAGATCCGTCTTGTAAGTCTTTAAGGGTGCTTGTCATGTCTTGATGGAATTCATTTGACATTAGGACGATGCAGATGAGTCTCATCAGGGTTTTTACTGAAGCTCAAAATAAAGAGCGTGTGAACGACCTTTGCTTTAATTTTTATTTTTAAACCATGGCACACATCTAAGGGGTCCTATTTGTTTTAAACGCTTTGAGAAAAACGCCCTGTTCAGTAAGCATTGTTCATTAAGCAAAATAAGATTCCAAACTTTGAGCTAGCAATCATCAAGAAGAATAACAAAAATCAAACTTTGGAGTTTGAACGTTTTAACATATTACTGAGGACGATAAAACAACGTTTACACGCACGACTAATTTGTTAAACGGCGAGTGACAAGCTGGGAAAACATTTTCTACAGAAACTTCAAATTACAGAATTGGTTAGGTTTTTGCTATAAAGTGCGAAAATGCGTTTTGTTTCACTATTGTCGCAGCAGCCTTGGAAATGGTGAAGCCAATCAGTTTTAACAAAAAAAAAAGTGAAAATCGTTCGCCAATCACCATGTTGTGCAACAAGCATGAACATTTCTCGTGGGAAATAACAAGCCTGAGTTTTTCAACTTTTCCAAGTTTATGCCACATTTGCAAACAAAAAAGTGTTTATTAACATTAATAATATCGGTTGGCTATTGGCGACATTTTTAGGAAAACGTTATCCCAAATGATGATTGCGCGCCACATTTCTTTAAAAAAAGATTCATAAATATTATTGGAGGGCAGTATTTCCTTAAAATGTTTTTCAGTAATTTAATTTCTTAGGGAATACCGAGCGGAATTTTTATATAAACAATATTCATGTATCATCAATACTGCAGCAACCTGGTAGATTTTTCTTAAAAATAGTCACAATAGTCAAAAGACAAGTGTTCCCAACTTCCCACTCAAATTCTCAAGTCAATTTCCGTGATAACTTTCCAGAAATTTCCTGACATGTCACATGCAACTTTTTTTTAAAAAAAATTAAGAAAAATTACGGATTTTATCACATTTTTATAAAAGGTGATGGCTACTCAATTGGCATTGTGACGAATTTTTACGAATTCCCTGACATTCCCAGAAATATTGACGAATTTTCAAACATTCGTTGACTTTCCACAAAGTGGAAACCGTGCAAAATACAGTGTTGATTCTGAAAAATGCCAGGTTCTTGTTCAAATTCCCTTATTTTTTTCCAGGTTTTCCAGGTTGAATATAAAATTCCCTGAGGTCTTCACAGTTGTCCAGGTTAGTAGTCACCATGTTAAATGATTCCCAGCATTAATGCTGAGAAAAGGTTCAGAGGCTTCCCCATACTATCAACAGACCAAAGTCTTTGCATGAGGTCCATGATCCAATAAAGGTTCTCGAGGCCGGATTTCCTGTCGTGGACTTATGCAGGGATGATAGTGACCTTTCTGAACGACCCCAAAGGGAACAGTGCATCATGGTGCTCCAAAGTCCGTATGAGCAACCATCATTTTCAATTAATACCTTCGTCCTTGTTCCCAGCAATTAAGGTCTGTCTTCGAGATGACAGGTTTAGATACATGTATGGTCAGCAGTCATAAAGCCATTGGGGGAAATGAAAAAGAGAAAAAAGTGTCTTACCGAATAGGCTGTAGACCACTCCAAAAACGAGCAGCATGCCACAGATGACCGAAATGGCCACATCGTAGTCTGTGGCCAAGAGGGCGCATCTTGGATCGACCGCTTCGGTGCCATTGGCTGTGGGTGGCGGGGGCGAAGGGGGTGGATGGCTGGGCATGCGTCCCTTCTTGTCCATTATGTAATCAGACATCACGACCCAAAGCGAACCTGGGAGAAAATGAGAAAAATGTATTTTTACTTATCTTTTCAAACAAATTTTTGGAATTGTTGGCCGAATCCAGCATTTGTAATCAAGGTTTGCTAAAAATGTCGCCTATTACCTAGTTTCCATGCAGAGTTAAAGAGCATAAAAAAGAAACTCCTGTATGGAAACGCGTTTTGCTTACCTAAAGTTGATTTTACAGATTTAGTTTGAGTAACTGCAAGGGGGTGGCTTTATCTAAGTAAAAATTTAAAATCCATTTTAACAAAGTCGATTCTGTCATGGGGACACTTGACAGGCTCAAATTGA
>JAQGAF010006452.1:0-10164 GCA_034687865.1 Kryphioiulus occultus | reverse complement strand
GCCAAAAATGTGAAAATTTATTACTTTTGCCAAAAATGTGAAAATTTATTACTTTTGCCAAAAATGTGAAAATTTATTACTTTTGCCAAAAATGTGAAAATTTATACATTTTGAAACAAAAAATGTGACAATTTATAACTTTCGTGAAAATATGAAAATTTATACTTTTGTGAAAATGTGAAAATTTATAACTTTTGTGAAAATGTGAAAATTTATAACTTTTGTGAAAATGTGACAATTTATAACTTTCGTGAAAAATGTAAAAAATTGGGGGAAAATGATAAATTTTTGTGAAAAATTCATCTGAAATTAGTCTCACAACAAATCCAGCATAAAACTGAGGAATTTCCCTCCATTCTAGTCCTTAATTTCATAATAAACTTGATAAAAGTTGACTGTCCAAGAATCTTAATATTGCATTGTCTAAATACCATTTCCAAGAAAATACGCTTCAAATCCATTTTTTGACGAAATTAAAAAAAAATTTCGCCATAAACATTGATACTTACATCCACTGTTATAGCTGTTTATAGATGTTTGCACGTGGAAAAAATGTAAAAAATCAGATGTTTGCACGTGGAAAATAACATACTGTACATGTACTTGGATGTGAAAAAAATGTTAACAATTTTTTTACCAACTGGCCACATGCCTGCAGTTTGTCCGAACTAATAACCTGTCTAAACTAAAAGCACCGTTCCCGATGATATTAGTTTAGACGGGTTCTGTTGTAGCGTAATTTTAGCATTCCGGTACATGTATTTTCGCCAGGGGGCTGTGGGTATGTCCCACATGACGTGAAGTGCCCAAAAAAAAATCAACTTGAAAATGACGAAGACGATGGCAATTCGATGCGACACACTCCGGATCAGTCACCCGTGGCGTGGCCCTGGGTTGTGTCGGGGTCAGGGGGAAGGGAGGTCAAGGGTCATCGGTACGAACGCAACCAGTGGTCGTTATCGGGTGGGGAAGACAACTAAAAACAAAAGCCAGAACTTTGGTTTGTGACTTAAGAGATAAAGGGGCGTTCGAATATTACGTCATCGTGAAGGGGTGACGATGACCAATGGGGACTTGGGATCATTTGTGTGTTTCAAAATTCGTGCTTTTGCTATGACGTAATACTCGGACATTCCCACGTTTGAATTTTCATCTTTGTACGTGGCCCCCCCATATTCTAATATGCATTGGGAATTTTTTGAAGTCATGAAACAGTCATGGAATTTTCAATACCAAACCCAGTAGACACCCTGTAAGGGGCGTTCGAGTATTACGTCATCGTGAGGGGTGACGTCGACCAATGTGGACCAGTGTAATTTCAAAATTCACGATTTTGCTATGACGTAATACTCGAACGTCCCCCGTGTTCTAATAGGCATGGACAAAATCATGACTTTAATATCTTGAAAAAATCGCGAAAGTCATGAAAAAATCGCGAAAGTCATGAAAAAATCACGAAAGTCATGAAAAAATCATGAAAATATCTTGAAAAAATCATGAAAATATCTTGAAAAAATCATGAAAATATCTTGAAAAAATCAAGAAAGTCATGAAAAAATCACGAAAATATCAGGAAAAAATCACGAAAAAATCAGGAAAATATCTTGAAAAAATCACGAAAATCATGAAAAAATCATGACAATATCAGGAAAAAATCATGAAAAAATCATGGAAAATATCATGAAAATATCAGGAAAAAATCATGAAGCAGTCACGAAAAATTCATGGAATTTGCAATACCAAACCTAGTAGACACCCTGTCAGGGAAGTTCGAGTATTACGTCATCATGAAGGGATGACGATGACCAAAGTGGACATGGGGTCACTAGTGTGTCTCAAAAGCCTTGATTTTGCGATGACGTAATACTCTAGGCATGGACAACATTTTGAAGTCATGAAAAAGTCACGAAACAGTCATGGAATTTGCAAAACCAAACTCAGCAGACACCCTGTAAGGCGTGTTCGAGTATGCGTACATGTGGTCACTATAGTGTCTCAAAATTATTGTTTTTGCGATGACGTAATACTCGAACGTTCCCCCGTTAGAATTTCCCCATTTGTGTGTGGCCCCGTATTCTAATAAGCATTACAATATAATAATAATTCTAATAATTTGCATTAGAAAACCCGTTAGACACCCCTGCCCATTAGGGCGTTCGAGTATTACGTCATCATTAAGGGTGACGATGACCAATGTGGTCATGTGGTCACTGCGGTACGTCAGAAATTCACGATTTTGCTATGATGTAATGCAGGAACTTCCCCCCGTTGGAATTTTCCCCCTTTGTTTCCCAGGGGTCAGGGGGTGTCCGCGTTGACCCCTCACCCCCAGGGGCCCCCTTTCATAATAAACACTTTGTTGACCCCGCAGACCGTTTTTTTGCGAGTTTAACGTTCGCGCTTTTAGACAAGCGTGAAAAACAGAAATTAAAAGTAAGATCTAAGATCGAATTTCAAATCTGTTTCCTAACAGGACTTACAACCAAAAACCCACTCCCAAAAATTAAACAACAAAAAAAAGGCGAAATCTGGAAAATTTCAAAATTTGACGTTATACGTGTCTTCTTGTGTGGCGGTTTCTTAGAAACGATGAGGTTTAAGGGGTGTTTGTGGATGACATTTTGACCATTAAGTTAGGGAAATTCAATTGAAGGTTTGGCTAGTCTTCCTGACAGAAATATACAAAAAATTATAGTGAATTGTAGTGTTGGTGATGAAGTTAATTTTAATTACACGCGACATTTTTTATTTGATAAGTCAGGAAAATTAATCAGATTTGGTCAAGGAAAGTCAGGTAAATTGAGTCGCAAATTTTGGTATGAACCATGTAAAAAAATCATTTTTTTCCCAATTTCAACATCGCGGGTTTGGGTTCAGAACCCGTTGAGCGTGTCTGTATTCTTGCATGTTGAAGGAGGATTGAACCCTTCGTTTTATTTTGAGCACCATTTTTTAAATTTAAATTTTTTTCCAAAAAAAACTTGAGAATTTCCTAAAGTTAATTATCCTTACTTGTCACTCTTGATTTTTTTCATTATCCTCTCCTGCCATTCCAACGTGTCTTTTTGAGTCGACCTGTTGGACGATTCTCTATCACTATTTTTAGCAGTAATGTTGTTTATTGTTTTTTTTTTTTGTTTTTTTCGGGTTTTTTTTGTTTTTCTTTTATAGTCTTGATCCTACGCGCCTATTTAGATTAGCCTTCACACGTGTTAGTCTCGCATATCCATTTCCTAGAAACGTTATTTGCAGTGACGTATGGAAGTCACTAAAAGGGTCTAAAAACTGCCAAAATTTGGAAAATTTTCGTGAATTTTCGCAAAATTGTCGCGATTTTGGTGAAATTTGAGATTAATTACTTTACATTTTTTAATCGTTTCAGCTGACGCAGACTGGAGAAGTTTCAGATTTTCACTGCAACGACACCTGCCGGATAACTCAGGTAATTAAACGCCAAGTAACGTCTTACTTAGCTTATCTGCCTGTCTGAAGCTGTTTTCGATCTTGACCTCTACAGTTTGCGTAATTTTCTCGATTTTTGACATTGGAAAAGACGTCATGGTCTAAAATTTGTTCTAATTAATACAAATACCAAAAAATCAAATGTCACATATTTTCTCTGATTTTTACATTTCGTCCAATTTTTTTTGCACATAATTACGAGCAAAATATTGATCGAAATGTCAGAAAGGGTTAAGTTTAGAAAATGGTTTCTAAAATCACTGAAATGACGATATGCAGTATACATGTAATTTTTTTAATTATTTGAAATGTAAAACTAAATAGTAATGGCATTATAGTTGATTTTTAAGTGATGTAATTTTCTTGATTTTTTAGTTGATGAAATGAAAATGATGTCAATTTCTTGGTTTTTCAGTTGATCAAATGAAAATGTCATTTTCTTGATTTTTCACTTGACAAAATGAAAATGATGTCAATTTCTTGGTTTTTCAGTTGATAATGAGGAAAATGATGTCATTTTCTTGATTTTTCACTTGATTAAATGAAAATGTCATTTTTTTTGATTTTTCACTTGATAATATGCAAATGATGTCATTTTCTTGATTTTTCAGTTGATAAAATGAAAATGTCATTTTCTTGGTTTTTCTGTTGATAAAATGAAAATGTCAATTTCTTGGTTTTTCAGTTGATAAAATGAAAATGATGTCATTTTCTTGATTTTTTAGTTAATAAAATGAAAATTACATGTATGTCATTCCTAAATTTTTTAGTTGATAAAATGACGCTAGCGGGATTCAATAGCGTCATTTCTATAATTCTTTAATTTGATAAAATGATAAACTTTAAATTGAAACAATGACGACATTTTCGTTTTTTTTTTAAATTGAATGAGATTACGATAAATGACGTCATTTTCGTGATTTCTAAAATTCAGTAAAACGACGCTATGCAGTATACATTACGTCATTTTCTTGATTATTTTAATTGATTGACAACAACTGCGTTGGAAGTGATGTCATTGTTTATAATTTGTTTAAAATTATTATTGATCTTTAAGTTTATTGATAAAATGACACTAGAGGGATTCAATGGCGTCATTTTCATGATTTTTTAATTTTATAAAATGGCAAAATTTAAACAATGACGTAATTTTCTTTTTTTTTAAATTAAATTATGATTGGTTAAAAAACCACATCACTTCACTTCTCGTGTGAAGTGCCTTCACTGTTTTACTCGTTAAAATGACAATGAAAATTTGAAAAATTTGCAGACTTGCAGTCAATTGTTTTAATTTAATTTAAAATAATTGAGACAGTGACAGTTTCCTGACTTAGCCGACAGCTGGCTCTGCTTCTGTCTTCTCCAAATCCAGCTTAATCACTCAGAAACCTAAACTCTTATAACGAGTAAAAAGTCGTTAAATTTCCTGTTCCGCTTTCATGCACTTAAAAAATTTAAAACAAAAGTTCATTTTGATTTTTTTAAATTGACCCTATGCAATATGCCCGTGTAGACAACGCCCCCTGTCGGCCATTGTGGTTTTAAAAAGCCCTGTATACATGTAGCACAGTGGCTAGCTCCTTAATCACCTACATGTAACTCCAGCTAATTTGAATCCCCTCTAATCAGGATATCCTTAGCACTTTATTAAATTCGCAAATCGCTTCCTTTCCTATAATTTCGCGACTGGTCGCCAGGGGCGCCACGTGTCGCTTCATAACCACTCCTGGCATTGTTTTTTTGGACACATTTGCATATCTTTTTGGCCAAAAAATTGTATTTATTTGGATTTTTATAACGTTGTTTGGGCAATTTTTTTGGTTAAAACGTGTGCGAACTCAATCTAATTTGTGTTAGTTTGCATGCATTTTTGAGTAAAGTCGAGAAAATTTGTAAGAAAATTTCAGAAAATTTGTGAACGAAATTGTCAAAATTTGTCAGCGAATTTTAGTAAATTTGTCAGCGAATATTAGTAAATTTGTCAGCGAATTTTAGTAAATTTGTCAGCGAATTTTATTAAATTGATCAGCGAATTTTAGTAAATTTGTCAGCGAATTTCAGTAATTGCGTGAGCAAATTTGAGTAAATTTATCAGCAAGTTTTTGAGGAAATTTGTCGGCGATTTTTTGAGTGAATTTGTGAACGAGTTTGAATAAATTATTTAGCGAGTTGGCGTAAATTTGTCAGCGAGTTTGAGTAAACTTGACAGCAAATTCGAGTAAACTAATGAGCAATTTGGAGTAAACTAATGAGCAAATTTGTGTAAACTAATGAGTAAATTTGAGTAAAATAACGAGTAAATTTGAGTAAAATAATGAGTAAATTTGAGTAAAATAATTAGCAAAATTGAGTAAACTAATGAATAAATTCATGAGCAAACTTGAGTAAACTTATGAGCAAACTTGAGCAATCTTGAGTAAATTCACGAGCAAATTTGATTAAATTCACGAGCAAATTTGAGTAAATTCACGAGCAAATTTGAGTAAATTCGCGCGCAAATTTGAGTACATTCATGACTAAATCCATTAGCAAATTTGAGTAACGTAATGAGTAAATTTGTATAAATTTATGAACAAAATTGGGTGTATTTATGCGTAAATATGTTGCAAAATTGCAGTGTTTTGGGGGAAACTACATTGTTTAATGAGTAAAATTGCATTTTGTTATTTGGTCACAATCACATTGTTTTTACTGACAAAATTGCTGAAAAATCGTGTGGTTTTTTGACAATTTCCGGTTAATCCGCCCCCGGATAATCGGTTCATTTCCAACTTCTTCAACGGTCGAATTTCGAGTTGATTTTTCAGGTGTTTTTTTTTGCCCCTCTGACAGTCTGCTTTCTGGCTCTGATATTTAACGCCTTCTTCGTCAGATGGCCAATTTTTTAAAATTGAAATTAATGGCATCCATGTCGAGGCCTGGTTGGGAAGCTGCTGCATGTTGAACGAGACCGAGAAAAAAAATGACTAGTTTGAGGGTGAAGCCGTTTCAGACATAATAAGGAAATGACAAATTAGATCACAATTAAATTTTATTAAAAAAAAAAGATGGCTGAGCTAGGCCAATGCGTACGTACTTCAATTAACGCCATATTTGGCCTCCAAAAATTCCTTCTTTGCCATTGGTCAAAATCCATTTTGGAATTCCTGGATCTGGGACACCTCTAGAGGGTGGTGTGAGGGGGCGGGGCTAAGTCCTTGATCTCCAGCGCCATCTGTGCCAAAATGTGAAATACATAACGAGTTGCAAAATATATTGCAAATGCATTGGTCGTATTTCGCAACACATTTAGTAATGTAAAAAAAATTGTAAAATACATTTAGTAATTTTATACCGTATATTGTGAAGAAATGCATTTTTGGTAAAATTACTTGAATTTATAAAATACATTTAGTAATGTAAAAAAAAATTATAAATACATTTAGTATTTTTATACCGTATATTGTGAAGAAATGCATTAATGAAATGCATTTTTGGTAAAATTACTAAATGTATTTTATAATGCATTTATAAAATACATTTAGTAATGTAAACAAAAAGGCATTTAGCTAAAGCATTTTACGATGCATTATAAAAATATACTGACTCGTGTATTTCACGATGTATTTGAAACTACATACTTGCAAAATTTGTGTGTGCTGCATTGAATGCAACGAAATTGGTGCATTTGTGAATTTTTACCTTTCTTTCAATGCCAGTTCTAATTTATGTATTGAATATTTTAGATGTTTTTTTTAAAATTCAGAATTGGGATTTTTTAAACCTTGAAATCATGAGATATAGCGAGGCTTTTGACAATTTACAATGCATGAAATAGTATCGGTTTTTTGATATTGTAACGTTATTTGGGCAAATTTTTTGGGATAAAACGTGTGCAAACTCAATCTAATATGAGCAAATTTGCGTGCGTTTTTCGGTAAATTCGAGTAAATTTGCATGCATTTTTGAGTAAATTCCAGTACATTTATGAGTATATTTGTAAATTTGGGTAAACTAGTGAGTAAATTTGGGTAAACTAGTGAATACATTTGGGTAAATTAATGAGCACATTTGAGTAAACTGAGTAAATTTGAGTAAAGTAATGAGTAAACTATGAGTAAATTTGAGTAAACGAATAGACAGTTTGAGAAATTTCGTACGAAATAAAATAAATACGAAAACGAAATCACATTTCGTAAGTGCATGCCCTCCTTTTTCGTATTGCGTAAAAACACTTAGGGAAATTTCGTACGAAAATACCCCAAATCAGTAATAAAGATGTGTGACCATACACATAGTTTTGCTATATCCCTATTAGTCCCTATTGGCAAGGAATAACCATCCATAGGGATTTATTTTACGAAAGTCCCCATTGCCGTGATCACAATGTTTTCTACGCATGCGCACCTTTTTTTCCGATTATTACATGCGAGTACACATTTCGCACGAATTCATGGCATAGATTTCGAACGAAATGTGTAGTTTTCTTAAAATTTCGCCGAAAACACATTTTTGGCACAGGAAATGACGTCAAAAGGTAACATTCCGTACGAAATCAGATTTCGTACAAAATTTCTCTAACTGTCTAGTGTCTCGAGTCTTCTCAAGATGAAAACGGCGCCTACAGGATGTCAACATAATCGACCTACATTCGCCGTTACGCGTGTTTATTCTTCGGGAATTTTTTGTTTAATCCTGGCTGATGTCAACCTTTGCTAGTCTCGCACGACTTAATGTAAAAATGTCACGGCAATTGACGAATGAATGCGAAATGCATTGACCTCCCTTCGGAAATTTAAGCTGCACCCAAGGTGGCAAGATGGCGGTCAGCAACTCAGCATCAAGGTGAGTGATCTCAGCTAAAACTGCCAAGGATATCGCTCCTAGTGGGTTACGCATTGCTCAGGAACACACAACAACAGCAGCAGCAGCACAACCCCGACTATTTAGAGAATAGTTGGGAAGTGAGCTTTTTTGTTTTTGCCATCGCCCAGGGTTCCCAAACTCCTTAAACTCATGAAACTAGTTTTTTTTGGAAAGAAACGTGCCAAGACCGCCCCTCATTCTTCCTCAAATTAGCACGGGTGAGGTCCCTCGAGTGCCATTCGGATGCTGGTTTTCCTCTTTGTACGCCCACGCCGCCATTTCCGTTTTTGTTTTTGTCCACCAAGAGCCTTCCAGAAGTCAGAGGTTGGCAGGAAACTTTTGACGCACTCTGTACGATGGGGTGGTTATTGTGAGGTCAGGTGTACAATTAAGTTGGGTGAAGTCACATTGGAGTCGTTGAAGTCTTATTTATTGGAGTCGTTGAAGTCCCTATGGAGTCGTTGAAGTCTTATTTATTGGAGTCGTTGAAGTCTTATTTATTAGAGTCGTTGAAGTCTTATTTATTGGAGTCGTTGAAGTCGTATTTATTGGAGTCGTTGAAGTCGTATTTATTGGAATCGTTGAAGTCCCTGTGGAGGCGTTGAAGTCCCTGTGGAGCCGTTGAAGTCCCTGTGGAGTCGTTTACAGCATCTTTTACAGACAGCAAATTTCAAGGGTTTTGCCTGACTTTAAAACATTGTAACTTCCAGGACTTAAAGGGAGCTGAATGGGGACTTCAGGGCAGCTAGGACTTCCAAGTGGAACTTCATCAACTTCCTTCAAATGTAGACAGGAAGTCCTTGAAGTCCCACTGAAGACATCGAAGTCTGTAAAGACATGCTCGTTGAAGTCATTGAAGTCTGTAAAGACATGCATGTCGAAATCATTGAAGTCTGTAAAGCCATGCATGTTGAAGTCATTGAAGTCTGTAAAGCCATGCATGTCGAAGTCATTGAAGTCTGTAAAGCCATGCATGTCGAAGTCATTGAAGTCTGTAAAGTCATGTATGTCGAAGTCATTGAAGTCTGTAAATCCATGCATGTCGAAGTCATTGAAGTCTGTAAATCCATGCATGTTGAAGTCATTGAAGTCTGTAAAGCCATGCATGTTGAAGTCATTGAAGTCTATAAAATTAAGGGATTTTATAGAAGTCTGGCGAAATTAATTCATGAAGTTTTCAGTCAGGTGTACACCATTTTCGAGTTTTTCCACCCCCTCGATTCTGTCCAAACGTGTACATCAAGGCATTCCAAAAGCTGACAAACCATCCAAAAGAGCCGATGACTTCATCCGCTGAAAACGTCTTAGCCATACCAATGGTTTTTAACTATCAACTCGAGCCTTATCTCTCAAAGGCATTCCGAAAGTCCTATTGACACCATTGCAAAAGCTGGTTACTGACGTCAGCATTGCTCGGACCAAGGAAAAGCATAAATTTAGGGTGTTAGTGACTACGAATGTGCTTCTCGTTTTTTTGGGATTATAATCGGCACCCACGTAAAATCCTCCGCTTCAGAGTCGCCTATTAGAAAGATAAAAAAAGTGTAATAATAAAAATGGAGCACGCTCGCCAGCTAGCATTATTAGCATAACTGGATTGGCAGGTGTCGGTTTCGCACCCAAACAGTCTTAGTTGCAAGTTGCAAAAATTATGCCTGGCTCCATCTGCGCCCTCAATCTTGGTTCACATCCATTAGGGGCGATGACGTCGTCAGGTGGCGCTGCTTGTGACACGTGTTTTCATTACTGCAGGATTTGCACTTTCTGGAAAGTCAGGGAATGTCAGAGCAGGGAAATTAAGATACAATGTAGTTTGAATAAGCCAATTGATTAGTTATCATTTTTAACTGGGTTCCC
>JAQGAF010006451.1:0-10164 GCA_034687865.1 Kryphioiulus occultus | reverse complement strand
CTTATGTGCCCCGAAAAACAAACGTTCGGGCAAAGCCCGGAACTCACTGTTCGGTGGGTGGCTGGTGGGCCGTGCAGTGCACGGTCGGGTTCGGCCTGGCGGGCTGGCTGGCGGGCCGTGTCACGCACGGTCGGGTTTGGCTGGCTGGCGGGCCGTGCTTCGTACGGCCGGGTTCGGCTAGCTGGCTGGCTGGCCGTGCAGGCTGGTCCCAGAGGTGTTAGCGTGGCTGGTAACCACGCTCTGCTACCATCTCATGGTTTGGAAGAAGACAGCAGATGCAAATTTTGGCCGACATTAAACAATTTTATTTTGTTTCTGCTTGGTTTCATTTATGACCATCAGGGTCAGTCGTCACGGCCAGAATAACAATAAACAAAATGGCGCCCAGGCCGAAAAATGTTCGGCCCGGGTCAGCTGACCCCTGGGCAGCTCCCATTACCCATTACAGGGTGCTCCCAGGTACAGGGCGCGGGGGAATTCAAATAGATGGCGGGAAATCCTTGGGAGACAGTAATTCACTGTCTCCTCTGCCATCTTGACCGCAATTTTGAGTGGGACACTAAAATATGAATTTGCATAATTTCGACAGGTTTCGTCCTCCTCAGAAAAAAAGGTCACAGATGAGGACATCGTTCCTCATCACCCATGCCCAATTTTGGATTTCATTTTGGTCAGCCGCTTAATTAATCCCCTAAATCCCTTCCAAAATTTAACAACAACAACCCTGTTATTCCATTACGTTGTGATGACCAGCACAAGCATTGTTTTCATAAATTTCAATTGCATTCATTAGCTTACGTTCGCAATTAGACATCACGCGATAACCTTACATCGCCGCGTCAAACTCGCTAATTTTCAGCGGTCAGGGTGGTCAAGGTAATTTGTTTGGCAAGCTAGAAAAGTTAGTGAAAAGTCAGGAAAGTTGAAAATGTCATCCCGGGGGGGGAACCATGTTATTCCATCAAACGTAATAATGAGCCACACACACACGTTGTTTGCATAAATTTCAAATTTATATTTTCAATTTGTAGGTTGTAGCCGCCAAGCAGCGACGCACGGGTTGCCAGCAAGAGGTGCTGTGCCAGCAGCTGAGCCAGATGCTGAAGCAGATCGCCGCCATCCAGATGAAGCTGGACGGGTACGACCAACACAACAGCTCGGACACTGATCCCATGGACAGTCCGCGAAGCGAGCCCGGTGACGCACCCACGGCCCCTGCAGCCCCGGTCGCAGCCCAGGGCCAGAGTAACGCCATGAGAGGCTCCAGCCCCTTGCAGTTCCACCTGGGCTACGTGGGCGGCGGTCATCGCGGTCCCAAGCCCTCCGTTGACCACATGGAGCCGGGTCACTTCATAGACGAGGCCAGGCGACTGGTCAGCGAGCAGGAGCAGCTGGCCAAGGCCGCTTCGGCGTCGATGGTCACCAGCTCCTCGCCAATGTCGGAGCCCAAGGTGGCGGCCGTGGCGCCCTCTGGAATGACCACCTCTGGAGCGGTTACCAGAGCCAGACTCGGTGACTGGGATCGACTCGCTGACTCCCTCAAGACTGGCATGTCGTCGCTGATCGATGATTGGGTGCGACGATGCGCTGCCAGCAAGTATAGCAAGAGTGGGTCGGAGGTCAACATGGGTGCCATGGGAGCCAAGGATGCACGCCATAACGCGACGCCAACAGTGTCAGCAGCATCGCCATTGACGCAGTCATCGTCCATGTCGACATCATCAACTTCCGCTTTATCTTTTCAGATGAAGCTTGGCAGCTAACCTACATTTCGACTTTTATCAGGGTAAGGGTGTTTTCACGTGTTTATTAGCTCAGAAAACTAGCTCAAGATCTTTGTAGATTTGCGAGCCTCCGCACCATTGCACCAACGGTGTCGAGGTTAGGCATGAGCCCCAATGGTGCTGGCAATCAGGTGGTCAGAGCAACTTCTTGGTCAGTAGTCTTCGAAGTGGTAAGTCCCCCCGCGTGTGGTATTAACTGCACAGGCTGAGCTTTAACATGGGTTTCAGGGCGCCTTGGAGTCCCTTTCTGCCTCTAGCCCTGAGATTCCAATCCGTAGGACCTCTGGCTTTGGGGAGCCACGTCACTTGACCGATTAATTTTTGGAGAGGGTTTCGGGACTCTGGCCTGTGCTGGGTGCAGCGCCGCACTAGAGTTGGCATAACATACATTTCTCCAGAGAAACTCAGCAGAAATCCCTTTCACACTAGGCGAATTATAAAGAGGAATAAATTGTCTACAAAGCACATTTTTCTGAATTTAAATCCGATATTTGGTTCCTGACAAAAACATTTTTATTCAATTCTTGCAGGTGAGTCGATTGTTTAGGGAAGCAAGTGTATAAACAGGATTCCCAAAGAATC
This sequence comes from Kryphioiulus occultus, assembly GCA_034687865.1. Lineage (NCBI taxonomy): Eukaryota > Metazoa > Arthropoda > Diplopoda > Julida > Julidae > Kryphioiulus > Kryphioiulus occultus. Next base: position 7,798 of record JAQGAF010006451.1, on the reverse strand, counting down.
TGGTAAGGTCAGAGGAATTTAATTAGAAAAAGTCGGGGAAATTCAGAAAATCAATTAAGCCGCGTTCTTACACGTCAATTTTTTAGTGACCAAATTTCAATTGAAAGCGAGTTGAAACGTGAGAACGCGCTTACAACACCCCTCCAACTTTTGACCGTTCACCAGCTTTCAAATCACCTAAATCGTTTCATTTGAGTACGTGAACCGACAAAATTCAAAAATCGCACGAGCACGTATTCGATTTTCGAACGAATTGTGTTCCATTTAAGGCGAATTTCGTTAAAACACAGCACGTATAATTTTACTCGGCGCCATTTTCAACCGTAAGTTAACTACATTTTTGTTGAGCCATTTAGAGGGAAATTGTACAATTCTTGATCAACTTTTGTCGATCAATAATTGCTGATCGACAAACGTTGACAGGTTTTGGGTAGCTACTTATTGGTTAGTGCAGAAATGGAGATATGACAACAACCCTGTTATTCCATTACGTTGTGATGACCAGCACACGCATTGTTTTCATAAATTTCAATTGCATTCATCAGCTTACGTTCGCAATTAGACATCACGCGATAACCTTACATCGCCGCGTCAAACTCGCTAATTTTCAGCGGTCAGGGTGGTCAAGGTAATTTGTTTGGCAAGCTAGAAAAGTTAGTGAAAAGTCAGGAAAGTTGAAAATGTCATCCCGGGGGGGGAACCATGTTATTCCATCAAACGTAATAATGAGCCACACACACACGTTGTTTGCATAAATTTCAAATTTATATTTTCAATTTGTAGGTTGTAGCCGCCAAGCAGCGACGCACGGGTTGCCAGCAAGAGGTGCTGTGCCAGCAGCTGAGCCAGATGCTGAAGCAGATCGCCGCCATCCAGATGAAGCTGGACGGGTACGACCAACACAACAGCTCGGACACTGATCCCATGGACAGTCCGCGAAGCGAGCCCGGTGACGCACCCACGGCCCCTGCAGCCCCGGTCGCAGCCCAGGGCCAGAGTAACGCCATGAGAGGCTCCAGCCCCTTGCAGTTCCACCTGGGCTACGTGGGCGGCGGTCATCGCGGTCCCAAGCCCTCCGTTGACCACATGGAGCCGGGTCACTTCATAGACGAGGCCAGGCGACTGGTCAGCGAGCAGGAGCAGCTGGCCAAGGCCGCTTCGGCGTCGATGGTCACCAGCTCCTCGCCAATGTCGGAGCCCAAGGTGGCGGCCGTGGCGCCCTCTGGAATGACCACCTCTGGAGCGGTTACCAGAGCCAGACTCGGTGACTGGGATCGACTCGCTGACTCCCTCAAGACTGGCATGTCGTCGTTGATCAACGATTGGGTGCGACGATGCGCTGCCAGCAAATATAGCAAGAGTGGGTCGGAGGTCAACATGGGTGCCATGGGAGCCAAGGATGCACCCCATAACGCGACACCAACAGTGTCAGCAGCATCACCATTGACACAGTCATTGTCCACGTCGACATCATCAACTTCCGCTTCCGTCGCCTCTTCTTCTCACGTCCTCCACTTCCGCTTCCGCCTGCATTTCTGCCTTTTCCAACTCGGCCAGCGCCATGGCCCTCCACGGCCTGGCTGACCGACGCCCGCCACGCACCAATGTCATCGACAGGGGTGCTTGGGTGGCGTGTTGACCCCTTCCTAAGGCGCTGGTAGTGCCGCAGCGGCCGCTGCCGCCGTGCACGAGCTCTTCAAGTATGGTCATCTTGACCAACTGCACCAACTTGACTACCAGCACCACCTGAAGCACTCTATGTCCGGCTTAATACCCACCGCCACCTAAACCCGCCCTGCCCCTCTACGTGCCCCAGCAGACCATGGGCTTCTATGGAGGACACGGACAGATGGGCGGCATGGGTGGTCCCTGCCGCCGGTGGTCCCCCCCCACAAGAGGAAACGACATAAGGTGAGTTACTGTTGACCATCATCTTGAACATGCCCCTTTTAGGTCGTTTAACGAGTTTGCTTGTGTGCGTTGGAACCTGGTTTAAAGTGGTTGTTACTTGAGGTGTGGAACTGCAAAAGCTGGAAGGCGAAATAAAAACAATGGTTGGGTTAAGGTCGCTAATACATGTTTACTTGAAAACAACTTTTTTTAATTTGTTACGCCTTAAACTCACACTGACGTAGATTTGGTGCTGGCAGTATGAGACAAGAACACTTTTTTCAGAACGTTAGGTGCGCTTATAACTCGAACGTCGTTTGCCATTTATATTAGCATTGTATATGTTCGTTAATCCACGCTTGATCTGGTGTGGAATGTGTCGTTCTCGCTTTCAACAGAGTCTGACTTGAACGACAAAAGTTGAAAAGCGGGAACCCCACCGATCAAGTGTGGATTTACGCATAATGTGCGTGAATGGTGCACGACGTTCCAGCAATAAGCGCTGATTAAAAAATGTATTCTCGTCTCATGCTGCGCAAACAAATTCTACTCTAGTGTGGGTTTAACGCACAAAAACAATTAATCCGAAATAAAGTTTAGTTTTTAAGTTATTAGCGATCTTGCTTGAAATGCTTGAAATCGTAGTGGAGTGATGACATGTATGCCCGATCTGGTTTGGGGTACCGTTGATGGAGCTGGAATGTCGGCTTCCTCGCCACTTTCGTCCATGTTTTGCAAGAGTGCGTCCTGGGGAGAGGTGGTAGTTGTTTTGCCGGGCGTCCTCGGGGTCTGTTGCGAACGATGGGGTACACATATACTGAACTCCCGTAAGACTGACTGGGAATCCTGGTGATTTGGGATGCGTGGTAAGTACCCATGGAGATGGTCCGCACGGGATCCCACAGCTCGAACAAGGTTGGTGTGATGGCTTTGTGGATAACGTATTGCCCATCACGTTTGGCAGCAAACTTGGAAGAAAATCCCTTGATGGCGGACCTTTGTGGTTTTGTGCTAATAAGCACCTTATCACCGACAACCCACTTCGGAATCGTGGCTTTAGAATTATATTTAGCCTGGCGCTTATCTTGAGCGAGTTCCAGGCGACCTTGTATGTCCAAGAGGTATAAGGCGGTGTCCGTCATGCAAGTGGAGAAAGAGTGCCTCACAAAGACCGGATCCATGCAGAGCTCATGGAAACGGATGATGTTGTCTTGTGGCGACCTCGGGAAACGGGCGAATGTGGCATGAAAAGGAGAATCCTGAATGGACACGTTAGTAGCAGTGTTTAATGCTAATCGGACTGCTGGTAGATGGATATCCCAATTTTCGTGCAGGCTGCCGACCTCGATGGCCAATTTAGTTTTGAGTTCCCGATGTTTACGCTCGACCGGATTCGCCCTTGGGTGGTACTGCGCCACATGATCCATGGTGAACCCCATGGCTTCCGCAACCGACCTTATGATGGTGGCCAGAAATTGCAGACCATTGTCGCATTTGACGTGTTTTGGTGTGCCGTACCGGAGACAGACCTCGTTGACCTGTGGCGGCAATGGTTTCTGCCCCGAGGTACAGTCACACACGGAGAAGATATTCACATTCCCTTTGGCGGTGACTGGTAATGGCCCGGCCAGGTCGACGCTTATGGCTTCAAACCGAGGCATTACCACGGGTGAGGTCATGGGAGCCGTCACCGGGTTATTGTCAGCTTTGAATTTCTGGCAGGCCGAGCAATCGTGAATGTGTTTGGCCACATCTCACCGCAGTCCCCGCCAGTAATATTTTTCTAGGATCCTAGTAGCTGTAGCGACAGTGCCAGGATGGCTGGCCTCTGGGACGTCATGGTGCCATCAAATGACTTTCTGTCGCAGTGCCTCAGGAATCACCAATCTGGGTTCGTCGGAATCAAGGAGATTCAAGACGCGATACAAGATGCCATGGAGGAGCAAGAACCCTCGTTTCATCATGGTCCGAGTTTCCACGTTGTCAGAATCAGGACTGCACTCTAATGCCTGAATGATCTTTTGGCACTCAGGATCCTCAAGTTGAATGTTGCGAAACTCTTGGATATCGAGAGGGTCGTCCCCTATGGTGATGCTATGGATGAGCACGACCGGTTGCTTGGGACCTGTCGGGCGAGACAGCATGTCTGCCAATACGTTGAGATCCCCCGGAATATGCTTGATATCAAAGACGAACTGTTGGATTTCCATGATCCACCTGGCTAGTCTGCCCTGGGGTGTCTTGGTGGTGAGTAACCACCTTAACGGGCTATGATCCGTGTGAACCACAAATGTGAGACCTTCCACGTACCCTCTAAACTTTTTCACCGCCCAGATGACCGCCAGTGCTTCTTTTTCCGTTGGGGAATAGTTGACTTGGGCTCGATTGAATGTTTTGGAGGCGTATTCCATGACCTGAAGGGAATCCTCGTCGCCTTGGGCGAGTACCGCTCCCATGGCCTCGTTGCTGGCGTCGGTAAAGATGTGGAATGATTTGGAGAAATCCGGCTGGGCCAGGATGGCAGCGCTGCACAGAAGATTCTTAAGTTCGTCAAAGGCCCAACACATTCTTGGTCAAAAACAAAAGGTACGTCCTTGCGAAGAAGATGATGAAGAGGAGCGGCTATCGTAGAAAGGTTCGGGATGAAGCGGCTAAACCACTTACATGAGGCCAAAATGGATTTCAGCTGGTGGACATCCACCGGAGGCTACATTTGAAGTATGGCATTGACCTTGTCCTTGTTCGGAGAAATGCCCGGGCCGAGATGATGTGCCCGAGGTAGTCCGATTCGGATGTGAAGAAACGGCACTTCCTGCGCTTGAGACCAAAGTTGACATCATAGAGGCAGCAAAAAACCCTGTCCATGTCCGACAGGTGATGGCGAAAAGCCCCGCTGCCTACCCATAGGTCGTCCTGGTAGGATCGTTTGTCGATGTCCTCGAGAATGCTGAGGGCAGCTTCGACGACCCATTGGCAGTGGGCCGAGGAGTTACTAGCCCCCATGGGCATGCAAGAATAAGAGAATGTTCCAAAATGTGTTATTGTGGAAAACAGCCTTTGAGGAGATTTGTCTATCGGGATCTGCCAGTAACAGCTGGTAAGGTCCATTGTTGACATAAACGGATTGCCTTTGACTTCGGCCTGGATTTCGTCAATACAAGGCATCGGGTAGGTGTCCAGTACCGTCACCTTGTTGAGTTGACAAAAATCGGTGACGAATCGCATTTCCTCCGAACCCCCGTGTTTAGGAACGAGGATGGAGGGTGCAGCCCATTCCAAGGTAGACGGGATGATGTACTCTTTTCCCAACAGGTCCGGGATAATCTCATACATCTGTTGCTTGCATTTGGGTGATTGCGCGAACAGCTTGGAGGCATACGGAATAGCCCCGTCGATGAGTTGAATTTTTTGTGGAGCTACTTTCGCCGGGCCTTTCGGGGTGTCGAACATCGCCCGATGTCGGTCAAGTAATTTGTTGACTTCATCTCGTTCCTCGGCATTCAACATTGTGCCTTCGTCGGGTCGGAGAAAAATGTCCTCCGCATGCAAGGCCTGACATATCAGGGCAGGCTCTGGCGAGTTGAACGCCTGAGGACTGGCAAAAGGATGGGTGAACCATGAACGGAAAGGAACATCAATGAGAATGCCTGCGGTAGTCATGAAGTCCAGTCCTAAGAGAAGAGTGCCATGTTCATATGAGGGTATTTACATGAGGCGTTGCGGGAAGGTTTGCCCCTTGATGCAAATGTTGGTCTCGGCGACATGGATGGTGACACGGGATGGTGCCCGATCCGCCAGTTGAACATTGCATTGGCACGTTGTCATGGGAACCCCTTGTTCCTCCAGCTGTTCCAAAAGCTGTTGCCCGCTACGGACGTGTTGGATCCTGTGTCAAAAACTGCCATGGCAGAGATGCCATTGACCGTACACATGTTCCGAATGAAAGCCCCGTCGTCGTCCTTAATGTGGTGTGCCAAGACGATGGTCTCATCCTCAATCTCCACCATATTCAGTTTGAACCCTTTCCCACACTGACAGGAGTACTTGGTGACATTGCGCATGCCACACACCGAGCATCCGGAGACAGGATGTAGACCGGAAGGCGTCGATTTGGAATCCTTGGGTGATTTGGTGTCACCGCTGGACTTATAAGGTGTTACCATCTTGGTGGCTTTGGTTTCTGGATCATTAGTGGAGTCGGTGGTGGCTATACGCGGGCGACGTATTTTCGACCCCACGAATGAGCGTCAGTGAGGATCTCCTCCCGTAGATGGGCAGCATCCCATAGGTCTTGTATGGTGTTTATTTTCCGTTTGGAGATCCCCTGCTTAAATTGCCAGTGGAGACCTTCGAACATGATGTCGACCATTTTATCTTCGGTATATTTTTTGTCGAGTGAGTTGAACAAATCCGTAAGGTAATTGAAAAACTGTGGTAGGTTGGCCGTCTCGTTGTTGGGCTCTCAGCAAACGGGAACGTATTGTGGCGTCTGATTCGGAACGGACAAAACGTTGCCGCAGGCGTTTGATGGCTTCCTCCACCGTTGTGATTTTGTCAGCTGTGAAGGCCCACCATGTACGGGCTTCTCCTTGTAAAATCCATAAAATGGCTTTTACCGCATGTTCGTCTGGTAGGTTTTACTCTTTGACGACGTCGTGTAACAGGGCTGCCCAGCCCCCGAAGTTTTCCTTTTTACCATCGAAGAATCCCACCTGCTTGAACATTTTCGCAATGTCCTTCTTAGTTGGGAGAGAAGTGGTAGGTTTGTCATCTTCATCATCCGGTCCGGTGTCCAGCTGGTCAATGATTTTGTCGAAACGGGATAGGACTGGTGGCGCTGTATATAAACTGGATTTGGATGATGTCCATGACGCTTGGGTGTCGACCGGGTTGGAGGAGATGCGGTCCACCGGGTCCCCTGGAAACGGTTTTGATACAGTATGTTTGTACACAGGAAATGATAGAGGTATCTTGGGAGTATTCTGGACTTCGAGTATGGTAATCGGTGGTGTGCGTGGGCGCTTCGGCGGTTTTTCTTCCTTTGGCAGAGTGGTCAGTAAAACTGGTGAAGTAATAGTGGTTTTTAGTTTGTCGGTGGCAATGACTAGTCGGTCTTCAAGTTCAGTGATGTATGCGTCCGCCTTGGCTAGATGCTGTTTATCGGTGGACCATTCTTCCTTTAACCTGGTGGTTTGGAGCTCAGCTTGAAGTAAGTCGGGCGAGCTGACTAGAAGTATCGCTGAGGTACTGAGAAAGATCCGGGTACGAATCGGCTAGTTGGAGAATGGAGATTGGAATAGTGGTGGTCGAGCTGGACAAGCGTTGAGGTGATGGTACAGCAGATCTGGACAAAGTCTTGGATGACCACGGAGATCCTCTGGATGAGGGCGAGTGGTATTCAGTAAAGGTCATGGCTGAGTGGTCTTGGGTTCGTAGAGTTCGGCGCCAATTGCAAGACTAGGTGACTCTTCGGGATGGTTGGGCGTGCCTTCTGTGAGGGTCGGGAGGCCTTCCGAAGGGGTGTTGTCTATCGCTGGTCTTGGGGGGAGCGGTTGCTCCGTGGATGATGATGTCGGGCAGGGTTGCCCGAGGGTGTTCCCTGTGAGACAGCTCTGGATCGGTTCCGTGGTCCCCGTATGGTGGTATCAGGTAACCGGTACAGTCGAGACGTCCTCAGGAAAATAATTCAGGTCGACGTGTGGTTTCAACGAGTCGAACTTAAACTTTATTAATATCTCTTTTAATTACAGATTCGATGTCAGCCGCGGATGAGCTTGTTTGAAGGTAAGCTGAAGCTGACTGTTTGATCAACCTTTATATAGTGGTTGGGAAGTCCACTTCCCAACCTGAGGTGAGGTATGAGCGTGGGTCCCCTCTGGTGGCCATATAATCGTCACAGATTCCTGTT
>JAQGAF010006450.1:0-10166 GCA_034687865.1 Kryphioiulus occultus | reverse complement strand
AGACATTAATATATTGCAAAATGCATTGGAAAATGTATTTCCTGGGTATTCAACAATTTATATTGCAATGCATTTCAAATGTATTGCAGAATGCATCTCATAATGCAGTTCAAATGTATTGAAGAATCCATTGCATGATGTCTTCAGTGCTTTGTGAAATGCATTTTGAATGCATTTTAAAATACATTACAGGTGAAATTCCAAATTCCTTGTATATATAATAATAGTAGTTAAGTTGTTCATTTCATGTTCTTAATAAAATTATTTTTACCAGCAAAATGTACTTTTAAATTCAATTGTTAATAACACAGTTTAATTCATTAACAAACAGAATTTTAATGCATTGTTCAATGTATTTCGTAATGCATTGTAAAATACATTACTAAAATACATTGCTGTCTGCATTTAGATATGTATTTGCTGTGAATGTCTTGCCGCAAAATGCATTCTCAATACATTTCCCAATTTGCAATGCATTTCAAAATGCATTTAAAATGCATTTCCTTTTCATGTGAGTAGGGCAAGGGGTTGGCAACTTATGAAGTCAGGTGTACATCATTACATGTTGGTTGAAGTCCACTGAAGTCATTGAAGTCTCACTGAATTCATGGTAACCGTATTGTAACCGTCACAGTAAACTACAGTAACGATAGCCACATTCTCACTGACATTGTAAAATCATCCTAACCGTCCCTCATGAAAACGAAATGCATTTTGAAATGCATTGCAAATTTAGAAGTGTATTGCAAATGTATTGGATATGTGTTTTTTGCGTCAAGATATTCACAGCAAATACATTTCTAAATGCATGCAGCAATGTATTTTAGTAATGTATTATCAAATGTATCTTACAACGCATTATGAAATACATTGAACAATGCATTCTGTGTGTTAATGAATTAAACTGTGTTATTAACAATTGAATTTAATATCCAAAGTTGCCAAATATGTAAACATTTGTTAATTTCCATGACATGCCCCATTTCGGCGGCCATCTTGTGACCTGTAGGTTATGTTCTGCAGTGACTACCTACTGTACATGTACTGTATATCGTTGTCAAAATCTCGATTTTTTGTAAATAAAATCACCAACTACAAAGTTTGCGAAAGTAAACTTTTTTATTTTCATTCACTACGGAGTTTTAATAAGGGGATGAAGGAGGTTTCTACTTATAAAAAAATATGACATATCTTCAAAAAAATATTTCTCTTTTTAGGTAAGTGTCTTCGGGAATGTGACGTATGTTCCAGGTTTTCGATGGTCGACGTACTTATAATGTATTCAGAATAATTCCGTTTTGAAGGCTGGTTGTAACTGTTCCTTTGACAATGACAGTGTCTCCTACTTTGAGGACTCCGTCTGAAAATTCACAGAAAATGATTGAAATTAGCGGTTACTACAATTTTGAAAACGTTTTCATTGAGGTTGTTTTGGGTTGTTGGGTTGAAATTCAAACACGGTTACTTACCGACGAGTGTAACCAGATGAGTATTTCCAGCAATGTCTGTGACTGACTGACCAACCATGTTCAAAAGATCCTGGTAGCTGTAGACTTTGTCTAAAATACTGCATCTCAGTGTGTCTGGAAATGAAACGCAAAGATAATATTGGAAATGTATTCTTAATTGATGAGTTATTTTCATGTTTTTCATCAGATTTCCTACCTAAGACCTTGTTCAGTTTTCCTGTCAATGCATTCGTCAGTAGGCCTGGGATTTTCAAGAGGGATGGCATCAGGAAGGTCACCTTGTTACCAACTAACAGAAATAGAAAGTTTAATTTCAGCGCTCATGGATTTCACGGATTTATGGAAATTAAGTAATAATTTCAAATTTCATCAGTAAGCACATTTTAGGTTCAGGGACAGTAACTTTTACTGCTGCTGGGATAGACAATGTTTTAAGTTTATGGTCATTTAGAAGAAATTTACAGGCTTTTGTAAATTGACAGGTATTTTCAAAATTCATAGGTGTTTTTAAAATCGATGGATGTTTTCAAAATTGATAGGTGTTTCCAAAATTGATAGGTGTTTTTAAAATTGATTGGTGTTTTCATAATTGATGGTGTTTTCATAATTGATGGGTGTTTTCAAAATTGATTGGTGTTTTCAAAATGGGTTGGTGTTTTCAAAATTGATGGGTGTTTTCAAAATGGGTTGGTGTTTTGAAAATGAACAGGTGTTTTCAAAATCGATAGGGGTTTTCAAAGATGTTTTCAAAATCAATAGGTGTTTTCAAAATCAATAGGTGTTTTCAAAATCAATAGGTGTTTTCAAATGTGTTTTCAAAATTGAATAATTATTATAGAGGTTTTGCAAAATTGGTAAGGGTTTTCAAAATTGGTAGGGGTTTTCAAAATTGATTGGGGTTTTCACAATTGATGGATGTTTCAAAAATTCATAAAATGTATAGGTGTTTCGAAGTTATAGGTGTTTTCAGAATTGATAGGTGTTTTCAGAATTGATAGGTGTTTTCAAAATCGATGAGTGTTTTCAAAATCAATGGGTGTTTTCAAAATCGATGGGTGTTTTCAAAATCAATGGGTGTTTTCAAAATCGATAGGTGTGTTCAGAATCGATAGGTGTGTTCAAAATTGATAGGTGTTTTCAAAATCGATGGGTGTTTTCAAAATCGATGGGTGTTTTCATAATCGATGGGTGTTTTCAAAATTGTTAGTAGGTGGGTTACCGTTTCCATTTTTAAATTTTATTGTTGCAGAAGCCTACCTACTGGATACTAGAAATTAACTAAAATTATACTTTAAATTTTTGTAAGTGTAGTTAACTGGTATTATCGTTATGTGCACATTAACTACAGTTTTACTTCAGGTAACTGTGCTTAAGCAGAACTTATACTTAATTGTTAAACTAAAAAGTTTTTCTTTGATGTCAAAAATAGCTGACAGTTAGTTACCAACTCGTTTACAGCAGTACTTTCTGAGTTGCTTGTAAGGTTGGACTTCTGACAACGACTTACCATTGCTTAGCTTGTCTTGGATGGTCTGGAGTTTGTTTTTGATCATGTTGGCCAAGTCCTTGACCAGGCCAGTTTTCTCTGCCAGGACCTGTGCGATGGTCTTACTGACTGGTGCGAGGATGTCGTTGACGAGATGGACAATGCCATTGACACAACTCAAATCTGGTTGTGTGACGTTTCCTCCATTGAGGACCACGGCTAGGTTCTGGTGCACGGTGGTGATCAAATCGAGGTTGCCCAGTGTCTTCAGGGCATCTCCCAAACCTTGCTTGACCTGTTCGAGCTTGTCCTTGAGTTGCTCCAGAGTGTGAGTCCCAGCGATTATCAAAGATTTGGCCAGTGCCTGTTTCAAGGCAAGGTCGTCTCTCAACAGATTGAGGATGGGATCGAGGACATTGTTCGTCACTGCCAGAATTGTGTGGGACACTGAAGAGAAAAAACAATATTTGGTTCGGAAAGTGCCGGACGTATGTTTCGGACAACCGTACATTGTTCCGCATCCAAAGTAACGGCATCACACTGAAACTCATGATATGCATTTGGAAACAACTGGTTGCAAACATTTTGAAAACTGACTATGAAGTGAAGGAAATGTCGATAAATTGGGTTTGAAATTAATTTGTTAATTATAACGACATTCCCGAGACGCTGCGTCAAAAGCGTAGCAACGGTTGGTGCGAGTTTTGTATTCAACATACACTGTACGTGTGCATGATCATGGTAAATGTGCAAATAGATGCATAAACACATAGTTTTTTTAAACATCGATAAGTTCTGGAAATGTGGCACCCAAGTGATTCCACCGGTGAAATGTTTCCACCCGCTGTCGCTAGGTGGCGCTGAGTGGCATAACGTCATCTTTCAACTCAGCGCCCTCTAGCCGCGAGGAGCGGAAACATTTCACTGCTGGAAATTTTTTAAACCAACTTTGAAATATGCTTGTTTGATATCATCATACTCAATTACCATTTTTTAAATAATATTGCTGCAAAAAAATCACGAAACCGCCATACTCATTTAACGGGTATACGACACAGCAGTTTCGTGAATTTTTTGCGGCTTAATTTTTAGAGAAAATGGTGATCGGGTTTGATAATGTTAAACAAGCACCTTGCAAAGTTTTGCTTAGCATTTTCCTGCAGCGAAGTTTTACCACCTTCTGTCGCTAGATGGCGCTGAGTGGATAAACGTCATCTTACAACTCAGCGCCCTCTAGCCGCAAGGAGATGAAACATTTCACTGCTGGAAAAATTTTTAGCGAAACTTTGAAAGATGCGTTTTTGATATCATTATACTCGATAACCATTTTTTTAATAATATCCCTGGAAAAAAATCACTAAACTCATTTAACGTATTTACGGTGCGGCAGTTTCGTGATTTTTTCTGCTAAATTATTAGAGAAAAATGGTTATCGGGTTTGATAATATTAAACAGGCAGAGTCTTGCTTAGGATTTTCCTACAGTAAAGAGTTTCCGTCTTCCACCAATAGAGGGCACTAAGTTTAAAAATGCCATATTGCAGCCCAGCGCCATCTAGCGGCCGAAGGCGGAACATTTCCCGCTGCAATCACTGAACCATTTTCAACATATAATGGCTTCTGTCTAAATATCAGGACAGTTGCAAACTTACAAGCTCCGTCCAATACGTCTTCGAGTTGAGCTTCGGTGAGCAGGTTTATCAGACTGGTGCAACCGAGGTCTGACAGAACTTCTCTGATGGTCTTGCCGGCATCTGGGAGTTCATCGACGACTCCTCCTACTGTATCTGTGACTCCTCCCACTGTACCAGGGACTGTTCCGATGACAGTTCCCGCTGTGTCGGTGACTGTTCCGGTTACTGTTCCCGTTGTGTCAGTGACTGTTCCGGTTACTGTTCCCGCTGTGTCAGTGACTGTTCCGATGACAGTTCCTGTTGTGTCGGTGACTGTTCCGGTTACTGTTCCCGCTGTATCGGTGACTGTTCCCGCTGTGTCGGTGACTGTTCCGGTTACTGTTCCCGCTGTGTCGGTGACTGTTCCGGTTACTGTTCCCGCTGTATCGGTGACAGTTCCAACCGTGTTGGTGACTGTTCCCGCTGTATCGGTGACTGTTCCCGCTGTATCGGTGACTGTTCCCACTGTGTCGGTGACTGTTCCGGTTACTGTGCCCGCTGTATTGGTGACAGTTCCCGCTGTGTCGGTGACTGTTCCCACGGTGTTTGTGACATCTACCGGCAGAGCTGGAACATCTACAGGAAGGTTTGGAAGATCTGCTTGGGGTCTGGCCAGGGCAGCACCGCAGAGCAGAAAGGCGAAGATGAGTCTGAAGAGCATCTTGGAGGTGTTTCTTGCAAGAATAGTTTGTTGGTAAGTCGGTTTTCACACTGCTTTTATACAGTTTTTCAGCCATCAAAAAGCATCTTTCCAGATATCCGATTCTGGTTATCACGAGGTCGAGAAGTGCAGCATGCACTTTGACAGCCCGGTGACCTTAGGTTGCGAACCTGAGGGGTATCGAAAGGTGGGATTTGCGTCAGTCGAAGATGTTATTGCATTGGCAAGGTCGAGATGTCTGCAATCAATACCGATTGGTTACCGATTTAATGGTATCTACGTGCATGACAAGCTTGGAATAGCATCCTGATGGAAGATATCGTCTTCGGGATGGTGCGTCATGAGACTTTGTCAAGGGAAAATGTCAGTGAGTGTTTCGGTTTAAACTGCAATATTATTTGGAAACGAGCTATTTTCGCTTATCACTGATCAAAATGAAAGACGAATTGATTTTCATGTTAGAAATCTGTTTATGGTAACCCTTATGACCATGAGTGGTAACCCTGATGGGCAATGACAGGTGACAAGAAGGACTTCACTGGACATTAAGTAATGTTTTAGCAATAACCACATTGTCGACATGACAAAAAATAGAAGTGAAGACGTGTATTTTTACCTGAAGATGTGTTCAAGACATGCAATTGAACACTACAACGTGTTTTCTGATGTCTTACAAATAGCCACATTGTCGACATGATAGAAACATGTCATTGGACAGTGTAAATGAAGAAATACCTGATGAAGACATGTGATTTTTATGCATTTAAGCATGTATTCACGATACTTTTACAAAATAACCATTTTATGGACGTGAAAATACACGTTATAGGCTAATGAAAGCTACATGTATATGGTCATTTTTATGTGACCACATTACAGTCATGACAAAACTTAAATTATCGTTGGATACTCATGAACAAATATCTAAACATGTGTTTTCTTCTATTTTATAAATAACCATATAATGGACATGACAACAACATGTCATTAGCAAGAGACTATAATTTGTACATGTGATTGAACATGTGTTTCTTAATGTTTTGCAAATAACCACATTATCGTCCCACAAACCTTAAATTGTCGTTGGAACGTAATGAACAAATAATACATCTGATACATGTACATGTGTATCTAAACAGGTGTTTTCTGCTGTCTTACAATTAACCATATAATGGACATGACAGCAACATGTCATTGGTAAGAGACTAATTTTTTCATGTGGCTCTGAACATACGTTTTTAGTGTTTTATAACTAACCACGTTATCGTCATGACAAAACTAAAATTGTCGTTGGAAAGTCATGAACAAATAATTGTTCAAGACATAAGTGATACATGTACGTGTATCTAAACAGATGTTTTGTGCTGTTTTACAAATAACCATATTGTGGACATGACAAAATTATGTCATTGATAAGAGACTATTATTTTTACATGTGATTCTGAACATGTGTTTCATAATGCTTTGCAATTAACCACATTATCGTCATGACAAAACTACATGAATAAATACGTTTCCAATACGTACTTTTAACATGTATTTATCGATGTTTTTCAAATTACCACTTAATGATCATGACATAGCATGTCATTTATAAGGTACTGTGATTTTTACATGTAATTCATGAGCATGTATCTGAACATGTGCTTATTGATGTTTTGCAAATGACCACATTATCAAAATAACAGAAACATGTCGTTGAAGTAGAACTATAGTTTGACATATGACTCTAAACATACATTTCTTATGTTTTACAACTAACCACATTATCGTCATGATAAAACGTTGCAAATTGATATATTTAAATGTGTTTTATGATGTTTTGAATGTGTCACTAATGAGTTGTAAATCATGAGAAAAATATAAGCGTTTATTGAACCCTTCAAGGAATACTATCAACAGTTACATGATAAGAGATAGACATGAATTAATTTTATTGCATTAATTATACATGATTTACTATTAATAGTATAGTGTTAATGATCTAATTTAAAACCTTATACCAGGAATCTTGGCATAATTTCAATAATCCATCAGATCTTCATGTTATATAATCCCACATAACGACTTTTGACTCTGATGTTATCGTCATTTGGGTTATGAAACTTAAACCTAGGAAGAGTTTATAAATACCATCGATCAGTATTGTTAATTGGCAAGTCCAATTTGAAAAACGATACTCTTGACACTAGTGCGTTGCAATAGGATAGTTTATTGAGAGGATTAACGAACACATGGCCTTGCATGGGGTGATTTGTTAGATGGCTCCAGGATAAAATCATTGGGCATGTGTACATTGAGTTCACCAATTCAAGGGTAATGATGTTTTCAGATTATTAGTGGGAAATAAATATTAAAAAAGTTAGTTGATATCTAGATCGTCCTTTCAATGTCTTTTAATGTCCTTCTGACGTGCATGTGAAAAAATTTTTAATTACATCAGAGATTTTTGGATGTGAAAAAATGTGAAATGTTAAAAATTAAGGAAGATGAAATGTGGTCAGGAAAAGTCAGGGAAATGTGGACATTTTGCCCAAATAGTCAGGTGGGAGTCAGGGAAAACTGTCAAAAAATTTTGAATTTCAATTTTGTAAATGGAAATTTTAATTTTCAATTCATTTTTTGTGAAAAACACCCTATAAATTACACGTACAATTCGTTATTTCCAAAAAAATTTCCCCTTCTAAAGAAACGAGCTAAAATCCATCATAGAAATATGTTTAAATTGAGGGACAATTTCTTGGGTTGATCAAGGAAATTGTTTGTCAAGTGTTCGTATATTTTACTGCAAATTGCTGTGGCAAAGAAAATATAGCAGGTACTGTCTAAAATTCATCATTTAAGATCTGGTTTTTCGAAAAATTTTGCCTGCTTATATTAAATCTGTTATTTCTGGTCTAGTTTTTTTAAAAAATGGCCTAATGAATATTTCTAAGAATGTCTTCAAAATTGCATTAGAACTACCTTTTTTTTTTACAAATTTCGTTTTCGTCGTTCTCTTAAATGTTAATTTGCAGGCGTTGCTCTCATGTTAATATTAACACCACTGTATATATATACAGTATATATATATATATATATTGGAAAAAAATATATAGTAAGAATATATTTTTTTGGATATATTATACATATATTGAAAATAAACCAAAATTGGCCTGATTTCATATATGGATAATATAATTATTAAATAGAATCCATACATTAAAAATTTATGATATATATCACGAAACTATCATGTATTATATTTTGTTAATAATGTGTGTTATAAATGCTGTTAAAATGTGTAATATATTGTCATGCATGAGGAATATACGGTATTACACATATACACAAACGGTTATCGAACCGGGGACCTTTGGGGTAATAATTTGTCATTTTTATGTACTATTTCTTGACTTAATTTTATCGCAAATACCCCAATTAAGTGTTTACATTAAATATACATTTCCAAATTTCTTTGCACTAATATATTGGTAATAACATATAATGTAGTCTATTATATAGAGATACATTATACAGACTGCATCCGTAATATATTAATAATATATTATTGTCCATAATATTTTACGAATACATTTTCCATAAGGTATCATAATATATTATGAAAAATATATTCTTAATATAATATGAACATATTTGTCGTCGTTATATATTGTCACCAAAATAATTGTCATATATTGCAAATTTATTTCTTTTTTTTACATATATGTGTAGTGTATTAGGAATGCATGAAAGTATATTTATAATATATTACTCGCATATAATTTTTCCATATGTGACGTATGACGTACATGACTTTGCATTACTGTATTTTGTTTTTACTTTATTTTCATTTTTTAATTTATTTAAAAATGTATTTAATATTTATTAAAAAATTGTAAAAAAGGTAAAAAATTGTTGTTTATTTATTTAAAAATTAATATAAAAATATTACCGTATTTTATTTCATTTAGGAAAATATATTTGCATATCCGGCATATTGAATACCAAGAATGATTGCAGTTAAATTTGTAGTCCATTATTGTTTCGAAAATATATTTTCATCTAAAATACAAGGCAGTTGTCCAAATACTACTCACAGGATAGATTTTAGGAGTTTCGAACTGAAAGTGAAACTAAAACATAAAATGTGTGGGTTGAAATGCATTCTTAGATACTGTATCATCTGTCCCAGTTGACAAATATTTTGAAATATAATTTTTACTATACTTTTCGCTATTGTGTGTCATGATACTTCTTGGTGTGGGTGAACTCAGGCACTGAATCCTGATAATGCGGTAACCAAAACTCTTAAGTTATATCAATAGATTGAATTGCATCATCCAGACATCAGTCAGATATACTGTATTCCTTACCACCTTTGGGATCTTTTTTAAATACTTAGTAAAAACATATTTTTGCTTCAGATAAAACATTTCAATGTGAAAATTTACTTCAAAATACTAGTATTATTGATAATGCATTTTAGTCTGTTACAAAATCGTCCACATACGACCACATATTTTCAGTTAAAACTGGTTCATTTTGATCACCATTTATTTTTTAAGTTTATACGATCTATTTAATTGATAAGTTTTCAGTTGTCACTTTGCACTCGTTGATGTTGAATATATGACGTGCTGCATACAGTAGAGCCTGTCTAAACAAATTATATATCTTTGGGACGGACTGGTGCTGAATATTAGTTTAGATAAGTTATTACTTTCCGCCCAATTTTCTGCATTATGTTTGGAAAAAAGTTGCAGGACCAATAAAAACCGATGCAACAATTATTGAATATCAGGTTACCCATGTGGAAAACTGATATGTGAATAATACATTATAAATATACTGATATATATTCGTAATATATTCCGCATATATTTAAAAAAGAAGGAA
>JAQGAF010006449.1:0-10167 GCA_034687865.1 Kryphioiulus occultus | reverse complement strand
AATGGGTACGACCCCCCTACCACTTGGCATTTATTTGCTGACTGTAGGGTACTGAGTTGAATTGAATTGAATTGAAGAACGTGACGCTCAACTGAAGACTGTCCAGTAAAAGTCTTTCACTTCCTGGATGACAGCATTTCGGGTCACCCTGTACTCCCATCAAATCTCTATTTTCGCTATAGTGTACATTCTCACACACGATATTTTTTATATTTGAGAGGGTTTGTGGACTGTTGGGACTTGTATTGCACCCACTCGTAACTGAAACTCGTTTTGACTGACCAATGGTCAGTTCAGGGTTCCCGTATATCGGTTTCTTCGTATATCGACTATAGAGTGTACCATGGTTTTTAGGTGAAGTTGCCCTTTACCCAATGAAAAAAAAACACAATATGGCAGATTTGTTACTTGTATTTGAATCATTATGACAATATCGAAATTGACCAAATTGAAATAAATTTCGAGCATCTGAGTACGCCTAATTAAAAATTCCAATTAAAATACGTACATGTTGTTTGATGCTAGTGGATTTCTTTATTAAAGGCTTCATACCGTCAGGGAAAGTCAGGGAAATATTCACATCTTGACCATTAAGTCAGGGAATTCATAATGTCTGGAAATTTGTTGTGGCACAACTATTCTGATTGATATAAGTATCTCATGAAAAGCATTATCATTAATTTTCCTTATGAAAAATTCACCTAAACTGAATTCTTTTCGTTATTTTTTAATATTTCAAAGACGAAGTCTTCAAAAATACAGTGTTATTAATACACTAAAATCCAATATTTCTTGTAATTTTTCAGATATGTCGCCTACGTATATTTAAGTCTCATTAATTAGTAATATTATTATTTCTTCTTACACAATTGTGGGCTAATTCCATTAATTCATAATTTATAAAATTTCCGCCATATTGTTGCTTGGCATTGTCTGGAAATTTTTCCAAAAAGTGTCTGGAAAACCTGGAAAAGTCAGGGAAATTCAATGGAAGATTTGGCTAGTCAACCTGACAGAAAAATACAAAAAATATAGTTAATTGTAGTGTTGCAGATAGTTAATTTTAATCACACGTGACATTTTTTATTTGATAAGTGAGGGAAATTAATCAGGTTTGGTCAGGGAAAGTCGGGGAATGTCAGGGAAATTGAGTTGCAAATTTTGGTATGAGCCATGCTATAGCAAAAATTCATTTTGTGAACCGAAAACTTTCCAACATCTATTCAGTGTTTCTGATGTGATAAAATAATAAGTTTTTCGATGCAGTTGTGCATTTTTTTTTGCATAGTCTCAGACACGTTAAAAAAGCAAGAAAAAGGCAACGAGAATTAAAAGCAGGAAAGGTGCGTGAAAAGACAATTGGCACGTTTCGCCTCCTCATTACATTTCATCGCATTTAATAAATGCTCATGGCGAATATTGGACGAAACGTTTTGCCGATAGCAATTGCGATGCCAAAAAGACCCAGCTTTATCGATTTTTAAGCCTCGTTTTTCCATCCAACCCTTTCACCCCATTCACCCACATTCGTCCCACAGTTGGATTTTAAGCGTCTGGGCGATCTAGCCTTACTGTAATATATTGCTTGAAGGTGATAGGCGCTAAAGAAGCTATTGATTCAATATTGAAATAGTCACGCATCAAAACCAACATGCGAACATTCAAACCAGAAGCTGAAACAGACGAGCTTCTCTTATGAAAAAATATACGGTCAGCTAGCCCCAAATGAGTGAAATTCGTAGTTCCACCAACAACACTGCGTTTTATCGTGGGAATAACAATAAATATTTGGCAAATGACGTTCGAAGCACCCTGTATGCGTGTTCTGCAGGGTTTAACGGTTCCCATTGTTTGATAAGTGAGGGAAAATCACGGATTGTCAGGGAAGTTGAGATTCCTTGCATCAACCCATTGATTAGTCATCATCTTTTAAAAAATTTATTGGAGAAAATCTATCATTTTGCATAAGTTGGTGAAGAAATCTCACGTAAAATGCCAGGGAAATGACTGAAATTATACTTTGCATCAGCCCATTGATTAGTATCATCTTTTAAAATATTTTTTATTGGATAAAATCCATCATCTTCCTTATTTTCGTGAAGAAATCTCACGTAAAATGTCAAGGAAATGACTGAAATGCTGTCAGGGAATGACAAGGATGTTTAGATGCTTTGCATCAGCCCATTAAGAGTTGTTTTTTTTGGGATAAAATTCATCATTTTGCTTTTTTTTTTTTGTTAAGAAATCTCATGAAAAATGTCAGGGAAATGACTGAAATGCTGTCTGGAAAATGACTTAAATGTTGCCAGGGAAGTTGAGATGCTTTGCATCAGCCAATTGATTAGTCATCAACTTTTGAAATTTTTATTGCATAAAATCCATCATTTTGCTTTGTTTTCTTAAGAAATTTCAGGGATATGACTGAAATACTGTCAGGGACTGTCAAGCAAATCGACTCGAGAATTTGAGTGGCAACCCTGTCATGTATTTTACAGAAATCGCTGAGACGTCATGCAATGTTTTTAATGAAACTTCCAATGTTAACTACAGAAAGTCAATTTAGCAATGATGGTGATATCTACCTAAATTTAAGTCCATAGATGTTTCTACCACCTGATGTGTAATTGCTGACCGTAGGTCAGCAACCGAGATTTGAACGGCATTGAATTGAATAACTGATGTTAACGTGATGTACATTCGCCCATATGACATACTACAATATGTCCCTGCTCCAAATGTGCAAACAAATGTATTTCAACACTACTTGTCTGGTAGGCAATATTGACAATCAATATTGTACCTATCCTAGCTGCCGCAATTTGCCATTTTTTGCTTTTAGTTGGTTAGTTGTGTTCTGAGTTTATTTTTTTTGGTGAGAGTTTTGTTTTATTGCCTTATCCCGACCTAACCTGACTTGTCCTAACCTGAAATGTAATTTATTTAGCTGCCCCTAACCGCAGGCAATCACCGCAAGCATACGAGTCATTAGGAGAAGCCCAATTTCTTATTGTGTCTATGGCAGAAGGGCAGCAGCAGGGATTTTTTCTGTGTTCTCAGTCTTTATTACTAATACACTTTCTATGTCTAAGGCTACATTCTCACTCCAATATGTTTACTTTGTGCAAGAATTTTATCAAAATCCTTAATGCGAGTTTACTTCTTAATTTATTTAATTATAACCTTTATAATTATTATACTATTTAATATTCCAAACTCATTGTTCTAGAAATTTCCGTGGTTGCCTAAATTTTAAAGAAATTCATTTCAATTCATCCAGGCCTAAATTTTTAGTGATTATTTCTCATGGGACAAACACACGCATTTCTAATTTAATTAGTGGAGTCTACTGCCCTATGGTGCTCATGGGGATGGGCTTTTAGCGCATTGTAATATTCATGGTTTGGTAAACAGATTTTTAAGCTAGTAAAGTCAACGAAGATCTCGTTTCATATTACTGTAGAAATATACTCTTCATGCCTATACATACATACGTCTACTAACTTTCATTTTTGTTTTATTATTGCATTGACTAAAAAATGATACTAAAAAATTGACCCAAAAATGATAACGAACACGTGCTGCTAAACTGAATTTATTCAAAAATTGTGTCAAGGGGTCTCCTTCAATTCGAGATACATATACACGTACAGTATATATGGTTGATATGGTGAAAGCAGCCAATCGACATTTAACGATACAAAGCCAGTGGTTTTTAGAGCGAAATTTTGCTTATCTGTACAACAAGGTACTGCGGAAGTTTAATTAACATGGAACGCTTTTAATGCATTTATTCGTATTGATTGTAAATTATTTTCGTAGCATCTATGGCTGCTAGATGGCGCCCTTCGACGTTTAGATAAAAATGGACTCGTCTTTTTTAATATACTCGAAATTAATCAGCCGTACAGTCTGCCGAATTTCTGAATTTAATCTAATCTCGCCCCGGGGATTAAATTGAAAATCTCGAGTGGAACATCTTGACGTCAATACAGAGAAATTAATGGACGACCCTTGTAAGCAATCCTATTCTGGATTGAACGATGTTATTTGAAATATTTTTGATGAAAATTTAGGGTATTGAAGTCCTTGTATATCCATATCTGATTTTCTTATATCCATAACTGATTGACATTAGATCTTCGAAGTCCTTGAAAAGTCATTAGGGTCGTTTGTTTTTATGACTTTGGTGTGATCTTTGGTCATTTTAGAAAAATACTAAAAATAACTACTTGTCTTTAAACGTATTTGAGAATTGGTGGAATATTGAGCAAATTAACATACATGCATTTAATAAAACAAAATTCATCTTCATATAATATGTAATATAATCGTTTCTAAAAAAACCATATCTAATTCAAATATAAATTATTATTTTGTCAGATGCCGTAGTTTACAGATATTTTAAATGTTGTTTAAAATAGTTCTTGGACATTTTTGGACGACCCTGTAAATTTTGCAACTGTTTAATTGTATCGAAAGCACTATTTTCTGCATTAAATTAGCGCCGTTTTATTGCTTTTCACGGCGCCAATGACAGTTTTATTGATGTCAGTTTATAGTTTTAAAACTTTACTTTCATTAACGATGACGTTTTATTAAATTTTAACAACCAATGGAGAACAAATGATTTCGTTTCGTGCCTTTCAAGGTTGTGTTTACAGTAGGGATACATTAACACATTATTTCAATCACAATAACTTTTGTCTCGCTCGTCAATTCATAGCTCAAATTGATTTCTGCGAGCACAAAAGAACGTGGCTCGTGGCCACGCCCCCTCACGATTCACTCTTAAGGTGTCCTGGGCGTTAAGCATACGTTTGTTCGACCAATTTAACGATAAAATAATTAAGGCATTATATTGACCCAGCCGATGGGATAATGGACACGTGGCATTTTCCCTTTAATGATTACAGATCGTCCGCAATTAATCAGCGATTAATTAATAATTGGGATTAATTATGGACGAGTTGAGCGATGTCTTATTATCATACAGGTGGCGGGCAGGTGCGCTGAAATGAGCCCTAATGAGATGGAATAATTAATTTGAATTTTGTGGGCGTTTACAGGGTGCCATTAAAGTCTTCTAGACGTAGTTAAAAGTCGTAGATATTTTGGTCATTAAACGTTGTTAAGTTGTTAAATCGTTGAAATGTCACTGAAATGTTGCTTGAAAATTCACTAAATTGAAATGGTCATTGAAGCCCTTGCATAGACTTCGATTAAATTGTAACTTATTGATGTCCAATTTGACATGCTTAAATTTTTTCGCTTTAATTTCATTTTTACGGTTTGGATATTACGTTAATTTAATACTGAATTTAGTAATAAATATAAATGCAGTATAAAAAATAAAGCAAAACTACTACATGTCGATATACCATTCCATTTAAAAGAAATAACCATGAGAAGAAATTAAGAAGTTTCATTTGACCGACATTTTTTTAATCAAGTGCCTGAAGACTTACTAACCATAAAAAAATAGGTGAACTTAAAAGAAAATTACAGTGTTATACAGTGTATACTGACAAATTAAACGATATGGCCTTATTTGCTATTACTTTTATATGATTTTTTTAAAAAAGATTGTGTAATTTTACATGGTTTGTATTTGTTTGTAAGTTACAAGGCACATATATACAAGCTCTTTATGAGTTTCGTTCCATTTATAAATTGTAATTGTATTAAATAAATGTCCTGGTATTTCGATGAGGTCAAAAATATATTCGCAAAACTTGTGCAGTGTATCAATCCATTAATTTCATCCATAATTTTAATATCGATTTACGATATTTCCAGTGTTCTCAAAAATATTTTTGAATTTTTTTCACTTAAATTCGAAGGTCAGTGGATAAAAGGAGCAGGAAAATACGACACTTATTTGATCTTCTACGATCTCTATTTGACATTCGCTAGTGATATTGCGATGAGTAAACTTGCGGTCGCCATCTTGGAATTCCCACCATCTGTCGATCCCTTCAGCGACCAATCAAACAGTTGTTGTCCCAGTGACAGATGTCGCATTTTTTGCAACCTCCAAACTCAATTGTCTCGATATACGGTATACAGGAAACGGGAGTGAAACAGGATTGTTTTTCTGAGGAATTTTGGCGAAAAACAATTATCTCGATAGGTGTCAGCAATCGCATCCTCATTGTTTTCAGCTAGCTTTTGATGTATTTTTTTTTTATAATTTTGTCAATTATAAAAAAAAAATGTTGTTGCTGGGTTCAGCTTCAACTTGAAAACACTCGAAAATTTTCCATATTTTTAGGGCATTATCATTTTTCTGTATACCGTACATGTACCCGTACAGTGCGCAAACAAAATTCGAGCTATTTCTCTTATTGTATGAAGTTGTTTTAATTTTTATACATGTTATGTTCAGCTTCAACTTGAAAACACTCGAAAATTTTCCGTATTTCAAGAACATTACCATGTTTTCTTACGTGTTTTTTTGCACGATTCGATTTGTTTAAAAAAGCAGCGATTTCCAGTAAATTTTATGTATACCGTACATGTACCGATACAATGTGCAAAGAAAATTCGAACTATTTGTCTTATTGCATGAAAGTGTTTTAACTTTTATACATGTTCGCATAGATTTACAGTTTTATGTAGTTTGAAATATATTCATTTATATTGTTTAAAGAAAATTTCTGTATACGTTGTTTATACATGTACATGTGTATTGAAAACACTCGAAAATTTCCCATATTTCAAGAACATTACCATGTGATTTGTTTTTAATATATTCATTTATTGTTTTAAAGAAATTTCTGCATGTATTGCTTATATATATATTTTTAAATATTTTTAGCTCCAAAAACGAGCCTGTGAGCTATGATGTGCCACACTGCGCGTATCGGCTTCACGCGCATTTGACGTCACCGGTGGATTCGCCATCTAGCGGTGAGTTTATAAACGTTTTTTTATTTGAAACTAATGTTCCCGAATTTGATTTTTTTCAACCTATTAAGGGAACATATACTTTCTTTAAAAATTGTATATGATAATATGGTACAAATATGCTATCGTAGTAGTTGAAACTATTTACGTTTATGATCCATTCACGTAGAATGTACGTTAATGTCGCATTCCCACCAGAAGGCGCTTCGATCGTGTTTATCGCTCAAATTGATATCGATTTTCTTGTCTCCATGCGGTGCTGACAGTTTGACTCGCATTGCGAGCGTAATTGGCAAATGTAATTGGTAACATATCGGAAATTCCGTTATTGTGGAGACAGAAAAAAAAGACACTCGTTGAGCTATAAGCTTAACTAAGCGGTCTCTTATCCGCCAGGTGGCGCTGATTTGCGAATCGTCGCGGCTAAGTCAAGTCGGTTGCGTTGTGGGCGGGGCCTGATTCAACTTCAACAAATGCTCTGCCTGTTTATCTTTCGTAATTTATTACGTAATTCAATTCAGTTAAACAAAACTTATTCTGCGAATTGTTTACTAATAAGTATTTTATCAGAGCATTTATTTATCATTTTCTTAAAAATGCATACAAGTGCATTGCAAAAAGCCTTAGGTTTGGTCACTCGGTGATTGCAATCGAGATACATAACCTTATTTGGGAAACTCTTCATGACGAGTTTTACGTCACGTCCGGTGATATCGACGTTTTGTAAGATATATTTTGACAGAAATCGTTTTGATCAATTGTTTATCTTACCTGGTAAGGCTGACGAATAGATTAGACGAATAGTCTGAAAAGACGAAAAAATATTTATCAATAACTCGACGATATTGTCTATCTTGTTATGTTTTTTTTCCACACCATCTGCATCGTTTCGCAAATTCCTTCGTAAGTGATAAGGCGCAATTGTGTTGTTTTAATATTATGTAACGTTCGAGTACACGTACGTGTTTGTGTCCACGAACTGTGTCCGAATGATTTTCCAAAAGTCTTTCGTATACAGTCTGTAACAGACGACCTCCCTCGAGCGTCTCTTAATTATCAACCTCATATTTTTTGATAATTAAAATCTAGTCTTTTAATTAAATTTGGAAATGGAAACGGGTTTAAACGAGTGAAATCTGGCTCGTTTTGATATCCGAAAAACGACGACCAAAAATGAACCGAACTTAGGATCGAAGTTAAGAGCAGTTTTCTTGGTTGACCCAAGGGTCAAAAGTATAAGCGTGATTATTTTAATTCAGCTTAATTGTAGAATTCTTTAAGTCCATTCCGATTCATGCTATTGGTCATTTTTCGACATGTGATTGGTCCTATTTTGTCATGCTATTTGAACTACTGTGTTCTGGCATGTTGTTAGCCTCGGTTCCACTAACAGGTTATTTTGGGATGCTATTGGTCCATTGTTAGCGTAATATTGGCTATTTTATAATATATGCTATTGATTTTGGTTATGCTATCAGTCATTTTTCGACATGCTTTGATCTTAATTTGTGAAATTATTGGTACTATTTTGGAATATTATTGGGCATATTTTTTTCATACTATAGGAACTACTGTAGAATCTTCATGCAATTAGTCTTATTTTGAGATGCTATTGGTCCAATTTTGGCATATTATTGGTCATTTTATGTCATTCTATATTTGTCTTAGTTTTGGATGCTATTGGTTTAATTTGTCACGCTATTACAGTATTCATTTTTTGGCACGATATCAATCTTATTTTCTCAAGTTATTGATACTAAGCTTACAGTTTTCTGATGTTATCGGTCCAGTTTTGGTATATGTATACTATTAGTCATTTTATGCCAAACTATTTGTCTTATTATGTCACGTTATAGGTCTTATTTTGGGATGCTAACACGTGTATATTGATCCTATATATTTTTTCACGCTAAGCTATATACCATTATGATAGTATGCCAAAATAAGATCTCTTATTGCTCTAATTTTGGCATGCTATTAATCATTCTTCGGCATGCTATTGAATTTAATTTGTCATTCTATTGGTCCTATTTTGGCATATTGTCGGTCATTTCATGCCATGCTATTGGTCTTATTTTGGCATGCTGGAGTCATTTTTCGGCATGTTATTCATCTTAATTTGTCAATCTATTGGTCCTATTTTGTCACGTTTTTGGTCCTGAATTTTAATTTTTGTCACACTATCGGGGTTATCCTACTACAAGTATTATTACTATTTTGACACTGCCTTAAGCCTTCGTTCACTTTCGCTCTATCAACCACATGGCGCATCTTCGCTGACAGTGAACCACTGTCTGGAATGGGTTCACTGATCATCACTCACCATCAGAGCTCCAATCCTGGTCAGATCGTCCTCAATCCTCACGTAAACGTCGGAAATTTGGCCGATTTTTCTTCTTTGGAACGCACAATTTTCGGTGAAAATCGTCCGATGTCGTTGTCAAGCACGAACGACGATGTGTGTAGCAGCGAGTGTCACTATACAGTAGGCCTAGACTAGATCTCGAGTAAGACTGGAAAGGAATCAGAACGACGATGGTAGTCGTTTTTGTTCATCGGATCGTCCATCGAGGATCGTCGGCTGCAGTTGGGGGCGCCTCGTCCTCCTCCATGTCCGTCCTAGGAGCGCATTTTCTCCTCCCGAAATTTACTCGTTTAGGGAACGAGCTGACTGGCCTGACCTCGTCCTCTCCTCTTCCTTCCTTCCTTACTCTACAAGGCTCTCTCTCTCTCTCCTGCTTCAGATATAACACTGACTGCTGCCTGTAATGGAAAATCTGGTTCAGACACTAGACGCTAACTCTATAGGCTAAGGCGCCATCTGGTGGCGGATGCGGAGAACGACCACCGCCGCCGCTTTTGAATCCTCCGTGGCCTTTGACATTGAATTGGAAACAAACAGTTCCGCTTATCTTTCATAGATCGACCATAGCATCTACGGGCAAATATTGAAAAGTCACTGATTTGGATTTTGGGCATTGAACACGGCGAAATTTCGATACGAAAACTTATATTAATCTGTCTTCGTTTGCAATTTTATTCAATTCAATTAAATTCATCTGAGTACCCTACTGTCAGTAATTTAATACCATGTGGTAGGGAGGTGTAGTTCATCAACCCAAATTAAGATTCGGTGGGTGCCACCGAGACATCATTGTCAAATTGAATTTCTTGAATTTGGAAAAGAATTCCAACGTCGAATGGCATGCAGAAAGTAAGACCAATAGTAAGAATTATCCGTATGGGCATGCAATAATTCCA
>JAQGAF010006448.1:0-10167 GCA_034687865.1 Kryphioiulus occultus | reverse complement strand
ATGGTAACCATGTTGTAAAACCGTGTTGGTAAAGTCTGCCAAAGTCTTTGAAGTCCCACTGAAGTCAATGAATCCCATTGAAGTCTTTGAAGTACCACTCAAGTCATTAATTGATATCGCACTAGTCATGGTAACCATGTTGTAAAACCGTGTTGGTAAAGTCTGCCAAAGTCTTTGAAGTCCCACTGAAGTCAATGAATCCCACTGAAGTCTTTGAAGTCCCACTGAAGTCATTAATTGATATCGCACTAGTCATGGTAACCATGTTGTAACCGCCACAGTAAACTTACAGTAACCGCAAACATCACGGTAACTGCACCCTCACCATAACCACAACGTTACCGTCACGATAGCCAAGCCCACACCATCCCCATAACCGTCATGGTAATCACACCATAAATGTCACAATAACCGTCACGTGCACCATCAGCGCCTCAGTAACCGTCACGTTATTGTCCCGGTAACCGCGCTGTCACCATCAGGGTAATCGCAACCACACCATTCCCTTTACCGACATGGTAACCACACCCTCACCGTCCCCATAACCGTCACGGTAATCGCTCCGTCAACATCACCATAACCGTCATGTGCACCATAAACGTCTCAATAATCGTCATGGTAACCGCACCGTTACCTTAACTGCAACGTTACCGTCACGGTGTCCATCATACTTAAATGATGACCTCATTGTTTTTGGCCAATCCTCTTCAAGTCTGTCATAATTTGTTTATACCCCCTGGTGACCCCACAGCAAATAACCTGTCCCCACTACAGAATTTCTACTATGGACGGCTTCCATGACGTATACTATGAGGTCATTAAAATCCTTGAAGTCTACAGTCAGGTGTACATGGTTTTGAAGAGTTGCCAACCCTTGGGTCAGTTCCTCCCTAAACTGCGTGACCGCACCTTACCGCCTCCGACTGCGTTGCTAAACCGTAACCGCCATTCTACCGCTGCCGCACCCCAGCCCTTCATGGCACCTCCGGGGGCCAGCTTCTCCGCCAGCTTCCAACAGCGAGCTTGCAGCTGCCCAGTTCGACTAGACGGGTTAGTAGGTTAGTATGTACGAGTAGGCGAAGGTGGCGCTGATGGCTTTCTGAGTAATCAACGACGGTAAGACTCAATGGAATATCACAAACGTGTGTGTGGGGGGCTTCCGACGAAGCCACCCACACTGCTTCGGAAGCTTCAAGCTGTCATCCCAGAAAACCCCAGCTTGCTTTTCTCAGGCCGTTAACAAACCACTGGCCACATGCTCAATGCTCTGCTTTTGAGTTAGGGACGGATAGGAAGCGCCGCATCCGCGTCTACGGGCAATGTCTCACCTCCACGGGCCGATGGCCAAGCGAAGCAGCGTTACCAGCACTACGCCTAGAGTTAGTAGAGGCGCATCTAGAATAGAGCAACATGGACTGCGAAGCGAATGCATGCGGGACACCCCCAAATATGACCTTGGACCCCTCCTGAATTTACATATTTGGGTGATTAATGAAGCATCGTGACCACTTCCGAAACCTCAAAAAGTTCTCCGTCGTCTCACGGATGTGCCGGGCCTTGGACACAAGAGCATTTTTCGATAACGGAGCATCACGATCATGTGCGATGGTTGATAGAAAGCTATTGCTGATACTGAATCATTAGCTAAAGAATGCAAGTAACTATTCTGAAAACAAATGCACTAGCACTATTTCTTGCTAACGTTACGTCCAATTAGTAATGGAGCCTCAAAAGCGCAAAAGTTCAATAACAGTTGTTGTCCACGGCCTTTGGTTGTACCAAACCACCTTCGTCCATAATCGCAGATAAGAATTACTGGCATTCTAATTTTTCACAAAACTTTGCATAATTCCTTGCAGCCTGCATAATTTACACTTGCCCCAATTCACTATCCACCATTTTGCGGTCAGAAATAGTGCATGCCGCAACATGCAAAGAGTTCAAAAAAGAGTGAAAAATGGTTCAAAACAGCTTCCCGTGTCAGCAGGGTGTCTACTGGATTTGGTACTGTAAATTCCATCACAAATACAGCTTTTCTAATGCTTTTCATGAGATACTTTGTGTCACAACAAATTTCAAGACATTATGAATTTCCCTGCACTGTGAAGACATTATCATTGGCCAAATACACGCCGTAGGCGATGAAATAGGTAACAAATGAAGAGTTTAAATCAAAAGTTTTATTTGGTGAATCAATGAAAAGTCAAAAATTCCACGACAATGTTGTAAATTTCATGACTTTTCCCATGACATCAACGACCTGAATCTGATTTCATGACTTTTCCATGACCAGTAGACACCCTGAATAATTACCCTGAACAATTTACCTGCTTCTGAAAAATTGTAATTTCAAATAGGAAGAATGGAGAAAAATCTTCGTTTTTTGATATGCCTTAGGGTGATCCCATAGCACATTAGAAATATTTTTAGTCAAAAATCGTCAATTCAGGGTTGCCACCATTTTCTCAAAACTGTCTTGTAATTTGAAATTTTGCCTGCCTTTGCCTGGTGAAATCAACAACATTTACTAACTTTGCGTGACCTAAACTGGAACTTTTGTCACTCAAATTAATACTCAATGATCCCAAAGCAACTAAAATTTACGAAAAAAAAATTAAAATAAAACCAACCCACTATAACACACCATAAGCCTGTCCACCCCTCAATAAATGCTGTATCATGACAGCTAGGACTAGATCGTAAGCTACACATTTGAATACGGTATAAACATGGGCTGTATGTTTCACGCTGCCGTCACATTTTGCCTGACTTTTTTGGTTGCCTGACATTGCATCTCAGTGCATGGTTCATACCCAAATTCTTAAATTAATTTCCCTGGCTTTCCTGACACACCCATCAAATTTACCTGACTTTCCCTGACACACCCATGAAATTTCCCTGACACAAAAATAATTTTTTGCCGGTTTCAAAAATTTTCAAAATCATTACCTACTAAGACATTGTTGCAGCCGTACAAATGTTCCATTTTTAGAATGCTCAATTGTGCAATTGCATTTTCGTCAAATGGGCAACTCACAAATTCCCCAACCCTCAAATGCAGCTGAGGCCAGCATTTCTATAATAAATTTCCCTGACTTTTTAGCAAAACACCGATTTTCCCTGACAACTTTTCTCTTCCCTGACATTCCCTGACTTTCCACGTGGGTACGAACCCTGAATTTTACAACAGTTAAAAATTTTGGGTCATGTGCTTACACGAACCGATACCAGCATCCTCGGCTGATGCGGATTGCCATAAAATGGGTTGCCTAACCTACTGTAAACGTTTCCGATGCATCTAGGGTTCAGAACCCGTCCATGTTGCCCAGGCATTGCAATGCCGAGCTTGGAGGTGAGAGATTGGCCCGCAATGGTCAATGGAACGCAATGGTCGATGCTTGCAAGCAGACATTCACAACCACAGGAGCAGGGGCGGGCATAGGAGCTTACACGCAGCATCCGAGCAAGCAGCTGGGTACCCTAAACATGGCCGGTTGCAATCTGTGCAAAGTACTAGCGATACACGTGAGCCACGCGCGCACGCGCACAAGCACGCAAAACAACACCACGGTGCGAGGGGGGGTCTCGCCGCTTCCGATGTCGGGGGAGCCGCGAGCCGGTGTATCGTCAATACTTCACGAGAAAATCAACCCAGTTTTCCACCGTTAGCTTTCAAGTCACAACGTTTGTGAATGTCCACCATACCAGGGTCTTTCAGGAATGACAGGAAGCTGTCCTGAAATTTCTTCAAACCTGCAAGCGGGTCGTTGGCGGCTGCGGCTGCTGCTGCGGCGGCCACCACCGTGGAGGTGGAGGGCTTAGGGGGCGATGGGGCCGTGTTCTCCTCGTCCGCCGTATCGGTGCTGTTTTGGTGGCTGTGCGAGTAATGGTACGAAAGCCCGGGCCGGGTCTTGTACCGAGCCCCACAAACTGGAAGAGGAAGAAAAGAAAAGACGAGAAGATTGGCACGGTTGGACAGCGCGAGGCTCTGAAGCAGGGGAGGACGGGGAGAGACGCGGACGCGCGCATCAACGGACTTACGGTCGCACTGATAAGGTTTCTCGGCTTCGGTGGCAGGATCGAACCCCATGGACCGCCGCTTGCCCCTCGTCGGTGCCTACGGGTGAGAGAAAAACCAAGTTGTGACACACTCGTGGTTCAAACCAAATTTGCAACTCGATTTCCCTGACTTTCCCATGACCAAATCTGATTAATTTCCCTGACTTACCAAATGAAAAAAACGTCGCCTGTAATTCAAATTAACTTTATCCGCAATCCTACAATTAACTAAATTTGTTGTATTTCTCTGTTAGGATGACTAAACAAACCTCCAATTGAATTTCCCTGACTCTTGCACGTTTTTCAGGCACTTTTTTGGACAATTTCCAGAACAGTTTTTACAGATTTCTTCAGAGCAAATATACCAAGTGGCATAATTCATGGTTCGTACCTAAATTCTCAAATTAATCTTCCTGACTCTCCCTGACAAGCCCATGTAATTACCCTGTCATAAAAATAACTTATGCCGGTTTCAAAAAGTTTTGAAAATCATTACCTACTAAGACATTGTTCCAGCTGTAAAAATGACTGAAAATTCCATTTTTAGTATGCTCAATTTAAACGTTGTTTCCTTTTGCAACTCTTGTACAATTACATCTTCTTCAAATGGGCAACTCATAAATTCCCCAACTCTCAAAGGCAGCTCACCCCAGTATTTATATAATAAATTTCCCTGACTTTCCCTGACAATATTTCTCTTCCCTGACAATCCCAGGTGGGTACGAACCCTGTAAATTTTAGAAATTATAGATCTGATCATGAAATGATGGAATCAGCCCACATTTTGTAGGAAGAAATAATATTAATAATTGAGAGACTGAAGTAGGCGACATTTTTGAAAAAGTACAAGAAATATTGGAGTTTTAGTGTATGAATATTAATGATGATGCGAACACTAGTAATTGAATTTAACCACTAGATCTCAAACACTGCATTTGTGAGGACATTTGAAATATGAAAAATTTCTTCATAATGACGGAAATGCCGTAGGCGAAATTTGTTTTAACAAGAACAATAATTCGAAATGATAATAAAAACGCCGTAGGCGAAATTTTTCATTTTCCTGACATACCCTCACAACTTTCCAGTTATTTCCCCTCACACGAGATTTAAAATAAGTAAGAAATACGATGGATTTAATCCCAAGTTTTTAGAAAGGTAAAGACTAATCAATTGACAGATGCAGACTAGCTCAATTTCCCTGCCATTTTCAAGATTTCCCAGACTTTCTAATGGCAGGGATTAATTAGGATAACTAGCTGAAGCTTGAATCAAATTTCCCTGACATTTCCAAGCTTTCCAGACAATTTTATTTTACATCCAGCTTTTTTATGGATATATTACCAATTTCAAATCAAAAAGCGTAAAGTCGTGTGTTTTGCCTATCTCTTTTAAAATCCATGGAATCATTATTCTATAAGCTCACAGTATTTACATTCCTTTCAAAAATGTTATGTATCCAAAGCAAATAAAACTCGTGATACAAACTGGGAAATTTCCCTGACATTTCCAGGTTTTCCCGACGGCAAGTCACAACTTCAGCCATAATGCATTTTTAAAGACATTCTTAGGAATATTAATATTCAAGAGAATACTTTCAAATAGCACTTTTTTACAAAAACTAGGCCACAAATGATGGATTTCAGATTTGTTTTCTAAAAAATTGTATGTGTGCAAATGCTAACATTTAAGCCATAACGCATTTTAAGGCATTTTTAGAAATATTAACAATCACCAGAATGCCGTAGGCAATTTTTTTCAAACAAAACACCAGAAATGATAGAGTTAACATTAATTTAGGCGAATTTTTAGAAAAACCAGATCTCAGATGATGAATTTTAGCCAGTATCTGCAATGTTTTGCCTTTCCACAGCAGTTTGCATAGTAAAATATAGGAATACATAGGAGTTTTTCTAAAAATATAGCACTACCTCAAAAATATAGGAATCACTTGACAGCCTGCGGATATTTTATATATCGGTTCTTGAAAGTCCAGAATTATTCTGAATCGCCTGTGCACATAGTCTAGCATAGCAACTCAGGGTGAACAAAAAAAGTTTGCAAAATTGGTCCAAGCCGCTGCACTATCATCTTAAGAAATATTAAGACAAGACCAACCGTGGGTTTCTTCTTCTTCCTCTTGGCGTTGTACGTCTCCTCGTAGTCCTCAAAATCCGATTCCTGGTCGTCGATCTCCCCAGCATCCGGGGGCTCGACAAGTTCCTCGTAATCCCGATACCAGGAATCCTTGGAATCCTCCGTGATTTTATCCTCGTCGTCTACCTTTCCTGCACCGTCCATTCCACCTAATTGATTCAAAGCTGGGTTTAAATACAGGCCAGGCTGGACTCGTGCGCCAGACACGGCCTCATGGTGCATCCCGGTCTCGTGGCTCTTCTGCTGTGCCGACGGCCCATTGACGTGCAAGGCCAGACGTGCATTCACAAATTTTACGCTTTGACAAGCAACCCGCAAATCTTGAGATATTTACCCACGAATCCTGTCATAGGGCAAACTTCTAGCTCAGAAAATTCCACGTCAAGTTTTTCTCACCAAATAATTCGTGGCAGCAGCTTAGTTTCATAACGCTAAGTTGAACTGGTCAGGGAAAAATAATCCCCGCCGAAGAAAAAATCTAGACTGGAACACAACCCAACTCACCAACAAAAAAGAGCGTAAAATCGATTTTGTCTACATTTTCCAAATTAAATGTACGCTTGGTGGATTTTTATCGATTTTGCCATGGGTGACTTTTGTCGGCTTGCTGCGAATCCAAAGGATTTTTCCGAGGGGTTCATCGTCTTTAAGATGTCTAAAATCCATTGGCTAGTTACAAAAGGGGTCTCAATTGCTTGTGAGTTTAAATAACTGAAAGCTGCAACGGAAGCTCAACTTACTGTTTCTTGCCTGCTGTTGATGGTTTTAGTGTTTACAAATCATGTATTTTATTCCTTAGTTATGCCAAAACCAAGGTTTGTTTCCTCAAAAGGAAAGTTTTGACATTTCTTACAGATTATCTGCTCGTTCGAAAGTTAATTAACTTTACGATAGTATATCAAAGCAACCTTTACAATGGCTTTCTTGCATTCCGAAGATTTGCAAGGTGCGTCCATTGCCTGCTGTCACCAAATAAACTTCGGTTCAAACTAAGATTTTCTTATTTTCCTTTTACAGTAGTAACTGGGCTTTCGTTTCCTCATACCATAAAGCTGCAGTAAATTTAACGTCGCTTATTAATAAAATTATGTTTACACAGAGAAATCTGTGTATATAATAAAGCAGCTAATGTTAGCTGCCATATTGTTTACGCAGAGAAATCTGTGTAAATAAAGCAGCTAATGTTAGCTGCCATATTGTTTTAAAAATACCTGTACCTTGATTAAGCGCTTTCATTCACACACGAACACTAAAACTAAATCCCCTCTTCCACGAACCACTAACCTGCTATACGCTCATCGATTGCCCTACATGGTTCATACCAAAATTTGCAACTCAATTTCCCTAACCTTCCTTGACCAAATATGATTAATTTCCCTGATTTATCAAATAAAATATGTCACGTGTAATTAAAATTAACGTTATCTGCAACACTACAACTGACTATTTTTTTTGTATTTTCCTGTCAGTTAGACTAGACAAATCTTCAATTGAATTTCCCTGACTTTTCCAAGTTTCCATAATTTTTGGAAAATTTCCAGCAAATTCGTACAGATTTGATCCAAGCAGATATGGCTCGAAATGGTGGAATTAGCCCACAAGTTTGTAAAGAAGAAATATTTCTTAAGACATTTTTTCGTGACATTCATCAATTTCTTCGTGTATTAATATTAATAACGATGCAAACACTGCATTTTTTGAGGACTTCTTTGAAACATTAAAACATGGTTAATGACGACGGAAACGCCGCAGGCAAATTTTTTTTTTTTTTAAACAAAATGCATATTAGGCGAATTTTTCATAAGGAAAATTAATGATAATGAAAACGCCGTGAGCGAGAATAAAAGTAGAGCACAAATACAGATTTTCTAATGCTTTTTATAAGATACTTATACCAATCAAAATAGTTGTGCCACAACAAATTTCCAGACATTATGAATTTCCCTGATCTAATGGTCAAAATGTCAACATTTCCCTGAGGGTATGAACCCTGCTCTACAATGGGTACTAAGTCTCTCAAGATTTGCACAGAATTCGCTTCAATTACAAGTCAAACATTGATATTGTTATTGTTAGAAAGTGTCATTTTTGCATTTTAGCCACCACGAACCAAGCAAAACTTAGCAACGACTGGCCTTGCACACACCAGTGGTTATTGCGCGCGCATCTTCGCTGCACCCTGACCTGATTCGTGGTATTCAATGTCCCGGATCCTCGGCCTTAGGAAATTGACGAGATATTGGCGGCGACGTTTTCTCCACCTCTTAGAAGGATATGTATATAATTGGCCTGGTCTCTCACCGGGCATTCGATTCCTTTTGTGCATCCATAGATAGCAGTTATTTTGCGCGACCCCTCGAATATGACAAGTTATTTCATAAAGCTTAAAACTCAAGTCCTTTCAATCTGGCTATGGCTTAAGCGAAAGCTGTGCTCGCGTGTTCACATTTACCTGTCTGAGCATCGAGGAAGGGTAATCGCATTTTTCGGTCAATGCACAACCGTGTGTTGTAACTGGCGGAATGTTCGATGGCATCTTTATAAATGGGGTCGTTAAAGAGGCTGAAATGGATTATGAAAAACCTTGTTAATTAAAGGATCTGCCAACTATGTGTTTTATAATAAAGTAATGATACTTGAAAGCTCTAATTGATTAATTGGTTGTCGGCTAATATTTTTTAGAAGATTAAATTGTAAAGTTCTTAATTAATGGTTTATTTTCATGTGCACTGTTAAATTATTTGTAAAGTGTTATTATATGCATAAATTGAGATGTGTTACTCAGATTGTTTAGTTTTTTATGCTTGCGATGTAAGTGTGTTGCACATATGTATTACCGGTTAATGTTTCACATATGTAGGACAAATTATTTACAGTATGCTAACGTTTTTATGTAATTGATAGAGGAAAATACAAGATACTCCAAGCTTCTTGCCGATTGTTTAATTAAATAAATGCATACTAATTAAATAAACCTTATCAAACGTTTTTCCAATGCGATTTAGCTATTGTGGGTACTAGTTGATAAATGTTTCAGGAAAGATCATTTATACTCTACAGTCTCTCCTAAACGATATAATTTGTTGTAAAACTCCATCGATCGTTCTATAAAATCAATAACTTGCGCTCAGAAGTTTTCAAAAATTCATAACAAACATTGACAATAACTTTTTTATTGTCTCTTATACTGAAGCCACACCGAACTAAAACCTAGTTTTACAAACCAGGTAATGGATGTGTGTTTCTCACTCGGTAATGGAAAACCATATTAAAAATGCATTTTTTCATATGGAATTGGCCGTCTTCAGAATTATGCAATGACACTTCTAGCCAGTGAACTAAATTGATGAAACCATTTTATAAAGCAAACAAAACGGGAATTTCTCACAGAAGTTTTACGCTTTACAAAATTGGTCAAAGGCTGGATGAATTTTCAAGCACTCAAAATTGTCCAGAAGTTGCTTCCTCAGATTGCTTATAGAACAGCGTCAATTTTGGCAAAAA
Organism: Kryphioiulus occultus; assembly: GCA_034687865.1. Taxonomy (NCBI): domain Eukaryota; kingdom Metazoa; phylum Arthropoda; class Diplopoda; order Julida; family Julidae; genus Kryphioiulus; species Kryphioiulus occultus. The sequence continues at coordinate 447 of JAQGAF010006448.1, read as the reverse complement.
CTGTGCCAGCCAGTTACATTTAGCCACAATTACAATTAATATAATAAAATTTGGAATAACGTGCCTCAATTGACAACGCACCAGTTTTGTTTAATACCTTAACACTTTTTTTTTAATATGCCCTGATATTCACCGCAAAACTACACTTACGAGCAAAAAATTCGGGCCACCTGCAAAAATCGAGTAAAAATTTGTGTTTTTTTCCGAAACCAAATGTCGGATTTAAAATCGGAAAAATGTATTTTGTAGACAATTTATTCCTCTTTATAATTCGCGTAGTGTGAAAATGATTTCTGTTGAGTTTCTCTGGAGAATAGCTGTAAAACTTGTGCGGCTACTTTTGATGTAGGGTGGTCATTTTATCAAGAAGCCATTAATTAACAATATGTCTGGATGTGTGTTCATTAAGCTCTGATAATCAAATTGCATTCAGAAACACTTTTATAG
>JAQGAF010006447.1:0-10168 GCA_034687865.1 Kryphioiulus occultus | reverse complement strand
AACTCAAAGTGTCCCACTGGAGACATTTGATCATTTGGGTAACGCTCTCATCCCTTTGGTACCTTCCAGTGACAAACAGTGCAGCTCTACGCTGAACCATTTCCAGTTCTTTTACATGGCCTATTCTGTACGGGTTCCATATTGGGTTCTAGCTGTGTAAGAATCCAGACCACAGTCCATGAAGGCCGACGCATAGAACGGTCGTGTATGCCAGAATCCATTCACCCTCCTTAATATCCGATCTTTCCTTTAACCATTTATTCATTTTGACAACTGTGATAGTATCCATAAGCCCTTTGAGCCGTCTTCTTCGAAAGGAACCTATCCGAAGTATCCCTGGTGGAAAGATTAGTATGGATCAGTATAAAATTCATAGTGATATCAGTACATATTTACTTATATATGGTGATATTAGTATAAATCTTACTGATATCAGTATGATTTATACTGGCGAGAATTAGTGTGACCAGTACATTTGCACAAAGTTCGTGAAATTATTGCGCATGTATAGTTAAATTGCAACTCTCTATAGTGAGATTTATAACTTACAAAAAAGTGCAATTAAATATGACTGCAAACATTTAAAATCACCATCCACCTTTTTGGTTGCAACAGCTGATACCACTATGCTATTACTGACACAACTGTATGGACTGTATGGATACAGTATGGACTGTAGTGACATAAGCATCCATCACTAACTATCAGTACTGATATTAAATGTCAGCATGTATCATACAGGTAATAATATTGATGTTACTATCCACAGTAATAGTGATATTACTAACCGTAGTAATATCATCATAGTGAGGTCAGTATCCATACTGATTTTTATATACTGACATCAGAATTCCAAAAAATTCCACTATTCATCACTATAAGTAGTGATATCAATAGTGATCATGTACTAATCTTTCAACCAGGATGTTGAGCAGTTTGCGACAGTCCCTTGGGTGGTCAACTTATTTTTAGTGTCTGGTATTATATGACCAACAGCACTCAATTAAATGCTTTTTTTCTCAATAGATTCAGTTCTGAAAACATCGATAACCGCATCCAAACCGGTAAAGTCATTTCCCATCGTGAAATTAAAAAAATTCAAAATCACGATGTTTAATAAACACCACTCATTGTTATCGAGCTGGTTTTTTATAATGACGCGTAAGTTAACGACGCAATTGCGGGCTTAATTAGCGAATTAAATTCATTTGGTTGCCTCACCGCGTGTTTTATAAGCGCTTAATTCGTGCCTCGATACGAAAAATCGATTTGCTCACCTGGTCGTCAAAAGAAAAAAAAAATAATAATAATAAACTTAATTTTAATAGCGGGGCCAGAAAATCCCGGATTTTCCTAACTCTGCTTAGAAGCCAAACCAACCCCATTCATTGAACGCCCTTTTTTTTAAATTGAAATTTCAACTTATTCTTATTCTTCTTCTTCGCTGCGTTTATAACAATCATCGCGATTATTATTATTATTATCATAGGCGCTGGGATGAAAAATTCGGTGATTCATCGGATTAATTCTGCTGAAAAACCAGACGATCATTATTTCGTGAATCACCGGTTGTTGCGCCATAGGGAAATAAAGGGTGTTTCGCTAAATGCAAATTCGACGAAGTTTTCAATGACTTTTAAGCCCTATTCTCACCGTTCCCATGCACTCAAATTGTCAAATCGACGTCCCTGACATTTTGCGCGAAATTTCACCCAATATTACACCACAAAAATAGTACACGTATTAATTTTCAAGCCCTAAATCGAAGTTTAACAAAATTTGCGAAGATTTGCCGTAGATCACAAGTATAATTAGTAGCGAAATTAATAGTGAAGTAAATATAAAGGGCAATTTTTGTCAAAAAATACACATTTCAACAATACATTACTGTTTGTTCTGCGGACGTTAGAAATTTTTATGAAATTTTAAATACTACCAGAAACGAAGCAGGCGAATTTAAAAACAAAATAGACCCGAAATGATAGGTTTATATTGAGAAATAATAATTTAAATTAAGGGAATGCAGTGGCAATTTTTACTTAAAAGGTTCTATTCATAATTTTTTTACAAAAAAAAATTCGAAAAATGATGAATGTTAGTTTTTTAAAAAAAAAGAAAATTAAATAGTAAACTATCTCAATTTCCCTGACATCTTCACGAACTTTACGAATTCCTTGACCATTTTTTCATTTCCCTGACCATTTTTTCATTTCCCTGACATTCCCTGACTTTCCAGCAAGTGGGAACCCTGCTCTGACAACATTTCTTCGAAACATTTACACATTTCTAGCGTGTAAACATGTTTGAGGAAACATTCGAGGTCTTTTTCCTCTATGTTTTCCGAAACACGTTTCCAAGCTAGAAATGCGGAATCATTTTGAGAAAATCTGTTTCCAGAAACCGAGTTTCTAGTAAACGTTTCCCAGGTTGAACAAGGATTTAGCATATATAACGTTTTAGCACGTTTGAAACAAAATTGACAATTTCAGGGCAGATTTTTTAATTTTCATTGTACGTGTTGATTGCCTAGAAATTTCCGATCGATAATACCATGAACACCTAATATTTTTTTTCACTAAAAATATTATTCAAACGGTTATTTAAGTTTATAAATTCTAATTCAGGGTTCCCACTCACATTTCCAAGTAGATTTCCTTGACATTTTACGTGATCTTTGTTTAAAAATAATCAGAAAAATGATGGATTTTATTCCATATTTTTATAAAAGTTGGTGACTAATCAATTGACCGATTCAAACTATCAACTCACCTGACATTTTCACGATTTCCCTGACTTCGCCGAAAGTGGGAACCTTGACATTTTCAATTTTTTCATGACTTTAAAAAATAATAAAAATGATGGATTTTAAGCCAATTTTTGATAAACGATGGTGACTAATCAATTGACAGATTGAAACTTTCTCACTTCCCTTGACATTTTCAGGAATTCCCTGACATTTCATTACGCTTTTTATTTCCCTGACTTTGTTGAAAGTGGAAACTCTATAATGTCAATTGAAAACAACTAAAGGTAAATGCCAGCACAGAAACAAAATTATAAGGAGTCATTTTAGAGTAATTTTTTCGACTTATCCTCGTTGAAATTTCGCAATCATGGAGGATTAATGATAATAAAATAAAATACCAGTTTTTTTTTCCTCCCTCCTACTCCATCACTCGTGATTTCGATTCGTGATTGGCGCGTTAGATTTCGTGCTAATTTTTTTTTATTATCGTTATTATTTTAATACGAAGTTTTGATTCCCAGAAAAGGTAAGGTGCAAGAGCTGCTCAATTAAACGGCGCCCTTGGGCACGGATAAACGAGCCCCAGATCCTGTTAGAACATTAATGATAGAAAAAAAAATATAGACTCGTTTTATTATTTGTTATTATCGCATAATTTGCCTGGACAATCAAACTGGCTTCATTAAAATTTGTTGGAGGATAATCTGCATTTACATTTTTTTTAGTTTTTTCCCCAAGAGGTTTTTGGCAATTTTGAAGAGGGAGAAAACCAAAAAAAAAACATGTCGGGATTGTTGGCACAATTTGCGATAATATTGCGCAGTATTCGTTTATCAAGCATCTGACGAAATATTGCGCAATTGAATCCTGTATATTTCACTTGCCCAAAATCGCTATTTGCAGAGCTGGGAAATTAACTTCTTCCTTAAAAGTTGAATTTTTGAGAAACAAAAAATGATTATCCGGGGTGGCGGATTTACCGGCTATCAATTGTTACGCCCATATTTTTTCACAAAATATTTTTCACGAAAAATGGATAGTTTTCCCCTTACAATTTTTTTTTTTGCAAGATGTATGAAGTTTTTTTTAAAAAATGACAGCTTTCTTCAGTTGCCGCTTTCCAAATACAATTTTTGTATATTTACAAAAAATATAAACGAGAAGTTATCAAAGTATCGTGACACAATTTAAAAACTACAGCTTCATTAAATTAATATTACAAAAAATGCCGTTCGAAAGCTACGTCATCGCAAATTTACAAGATTTGTAATTACGTGAACCAAAACAGAAAACTTCAGTTTTGGTCGCATTCTGATTCAAGATCATCATTTTCAATAAAACCTGATTTAATTCTGAGGCCATTGAAATTTACGAAGCGAAACGAGTAGAAAAATCCTTGAATTTAGGGCAAGAAAGACAAAAAATGGGGGAAAAATGACCCAAAATCGAGATATATTTGAATAATAATAATTCCTGAACGAGTCAAATGGGGCAATTAATTATTAATTATAACGAGGCTTTCGCAGACACTTTTATAACCTTTAGAACTCGACAACGGAGAAAAAACTTTGAGAAATGCATTATTCTGTTGGCGGTGCAGGTGGGTCTAATTATTATTACATCGCCAATTTGCGAAAAATCTCTAAAATTTCCTACAAAAATTAGGCTAAATCGTAAAACGCCGCTTAACTAATTAATTAAAAAATTAAATAAAAACCAAATAAAATTGAGATTAAACAATTCCCACCAAAATTTATCCGTTTCATTAATTACCGAGTCCGAGGTCATTTAAATAAAAAACGTATTTTAGAATTTTAAAAACAGAGGCTCGTTTGTTCATTAAGCGAAGGTTAAGCTAATTAATTAGCTAACTACGCGACTTAATTAAACTGGATTAATTAAGGCGTAATTAAAGAGCCGACGCTAAAGTATTGAAGTTTCCGGAAAAATTACTGACGAATTTTAGCTATTGTTTAAAGCAATTGATACCGAATCCTTAGTAACAATTAAATATTTTGGCGTAATCGATCATTACCAAAATCAATACCAATTAATTGTAAAACACTTGTACGATTGCTGCTTCAAACCTACAATAGCAACACGAAATATATTTATCATAAATTAGAAATACACGTGATGTAATTTCATCAATAAACGTCAAATCGCTACAAAAAATTTCCAATTCGTAACAAAAATTGCTTTTTAATTGCTATTGCAAGCTTAAATTATGAAATCGTACTATTTTGTTGTTATCGTAGTAGTAATTACCATCACTAAAATTGAACGTGCTGCTTATCATAAATTTAAAATTACTTTAAATGCTAACAAATCACCATTGAAATTAAAAAAAGAGCTAAAAAACTATTTCATCGACTAAATGTACAGTTTATCATATTTAGCTTATGTATGGCTATCAAGGTAGGTGGAAATTACTCATTATTCACTTGACAATTAATTCATGTGAACATTATATTATAACTGTATATTATAATATTATCATATGTGACAATCATCGCTAAACTACTTTTAGATTTGTAATCTAACAGTAACAAATGTAATAATTATTAGATGCTAAAATATTTATATATATTATATTATTGAATAAACTATCTATCTATATAACTTGCATATGTTCTTTGTAATTGAAATTTTTGATCACATCACAATATTATTGAGCGCAAACTGCATCACTATACGTGGGCTAAGTTGGTTAGTAACACGTACTGAATGAATACCAATTAATTACACAATCAAACATAATCGCTGAATTGATCCCATCAGATTCAACGTCATTTTGCCAACCATGCAGCAAAATACGAAGTTAGGAGTGCGGACCCCCCAACCAAAGGGTTATCGCGGTTATGACGTCACGTCACGACGGACCCCCCGCAGCGACCGCGTAACTTCTTACGGAGTCCTCCGTGAACGAAACAACCGTAAATATCGTCGGGAACAAAACAGGAAGGGAAGGTTTTTTATAAAAAAAAAAAAAACACCCATACTCAACTCACCCTTCAACCCCACCAAAAAAAATATACGACGAATGGAGTTGAAATTGTCAAATAACGAAAAAAAAAGTAAAAATAGACAAAACACGCAGCAGTGACAAACGAGCGCTTTTACCCATCTACCGTTTTGCGTCATCACTAAACGGTAACGAATTACGTCTAGCACCTTACGAAACATACGTGTAAATAAAGGCGAAGAATTCGGAAAGGCAGAATTCTTGTCGATCACGTGATCATGGCAACCGCGCACGAGGTGACGAAATTGTGTTCAATGAGAGCCAATACACTTCGACCAATTAGACAGAGAAATTTCGTACGAAATAAAATAAATACGAAATCACAGTTCGTAAGTACATGCCCTTTTTCAGTATTTCGTAAAAACAGTTAGGGAAATTTCGTACGAAATTATCCCAAATCAAAAATAAAGATGTGTGACCACACATATAGTTCTGCTATATCCCAATTAGTCCCTATTGGCAAAGAGTAACCTTAAATAGGGATTTATTTTACAGAAAGTCCCCATTGCCGTGATCACAATGTTTTCTACGCATGCGCACCTTTTCTTTTCAATTATTTCGTGCGAGTACACATTTCGTACGAAATGTGTAATTTTCGGAACATTTCGCCATAAATACATTTTTGGCCCAGGAAATGACGTCAAAAGGTTACTTTTCGTACGAAATTTCTCTGTCTAACATAGAACAGAAAAAGATGGTTGCCACGGTAACCGTAGAACGCAGTGTTCTATTAAAACCATCGTTGCCATGGTAACCATGAAAAGATCGTTGCTATTAGTAACCCAATATAACTAAGGTAACTGGGGTAACGGGCCATTCGCTTACTGTATGTACGTTAACGGCTGGTTGGTGCAATCCACGAAATGAGCCCCTTTTATTAATTAGCATTAATCGCACCTCAATCAGATTCGTTTTAAAGTGAAACTGTGGTCAACGTGTTTCGCTCAATGCGATACTTTATTCGACTAGCCATCATCAATTAATCCATTATCGGATCAATTTGTTCACACCCAATTTGTTGACGACCGTTAATCCCAGATTAAGTTGCCGATCGATACTGCGTTGCAGAAACCGCCTTGGTGGTATCAACTGTAATCATGAATCAACTGTTAATTCGTTACACAGCTTCGATGCTTGCGAGAGGAATTTAATTTCGGTAAGGTCCGATTAGGCATCGTGATATTCAAGCCTTAGTTAGACTCGGTAAACGGCTCGTTAAATCTGTCGTTAGATTCTGCCTTTTAAAAACACGGATTGATTCATTAGATAGAACAAAAACAGTTTTACAAATTTTGACGAGTCAAACAATTATTGAAAAATCATTAAACTTCTAATTAATAATTAAAACGTTATCATATCACAATGGAGTATGAAATGTCTTAAGACTTTGTACACGTAGCACATTCTAAGGAAGAAACCGTTTCAGGATGGTCGCGAATTGCAAAGAAAGTCAAGATGCCCTATGTCAGGGCAAAAAAAACTCAGTCCAAAACATCCAGTAACCCATATCGGATTAATCGATGATTAAAACGCCATTAAATATTCACATAAACCACGAAATAAACTCCGATTAAACTGTGCTGATTACCAGTTTAGCTTCAGCCGCTCTGATATGCTTAATAGTAGCCTCATTGCACCAAACATTTCTAGTCTACTGTTAGCGTATAATCCAATTAGGCCTACTGTATATTAAACTTCCTCTGAAGTCCCTTAAACACCGATTAGATCGCATTATAAACTATAATTAAAACGAGCATGCAGTAAAATGCGATCAAACTCTGCTTTCCGGATTTTAATAGTTTCTCAATTTAAATTATTTAATCGCTCTACTAAACATCGTCGCACCAAACATCAAGGTCCCACATGTAATCCACGCGTCCCACTCACTGCGTAATCCACGATTAAGACGCTCTATAAACGCCGATTTAAAACAGCATTCAAGAGCACGAGGAACATTGTTAGTTAACACCGATAAATGGCGATTAAACATCCATCCAAAGCACGATTTCTTTGGCCAAACCGACTGATTGTCAACGATTTTCCAATCCATTTCAATTTCCTCACCTTCTCATTTCCAGCTCATTTCATAATTACATCATTTCCATTGGAAGACATTGGTGATTACGTGCATTTCCGAGCTCTTTTTCCCTTTTCATTAGCGCGATACACTGTAGCTCGATTCTCGTGAAAAACTCATCGGAGCCAAAAACCGATGCAGTTTAAAAGGCCGCAACACGCGACCGGCGAAAACCAAAAAAAAAAAAAAAGCAGGCTCTGTCAAAACAGAAAAACCGCGTGGCGGCCGCCAAACTTTTCCCCCCCTCACCCGTCCATTTCTGCGGCAAAACGTTTTCGTCAACGAAACCAAATTTTCAAACAACATCGATTGGGTCCCTAATTTCCGAACCTCAATGAAACAAGATGGCGACCGGAAGTTGCTTTAATATTTCGTTCCACAGAACGGAACGTCAGCGCCATCAATCTCGCACGTGCACCACTCGTTCCAAGTTCGAACGCCAGCGCGTGCGGAACGTTCTACGTAACGAATGGAACACTCACGTTCAAAAATTTAAACATTTCGAAAGTGTTCCAAAAAAAAACAAAAAAAAAACACGCCAAATTCAATCACTCGAAGTTTGCTTATAGTGTTACGAAGTTTTAATAGGACGCTCGTTTTATTTCCCTACACGAGACATTACTGTCAATTTCAACAAATACCGTCCGTGTAATGGGTGCAGTTCTCATTACTGACGATTATCCGAATTTTCGGATAACTTACTGTCAGTATTATTTACCTTAACAAACGTGAATAATTCTTGGATATTAAAATATTTATTATTATAATTGTAATTTAACAATAACTAACATGTGATAACGATTAGCACGTACAAGTTTATCGTTTTAAACAAAAATTCGTGCTAAGAGTAATTTGCTTAATTATAATGTATTATTATGGAATAAACTATCTATCTATCCAAGTATCGAAGTAATGACAGTAGCACTGATCGTGTGAGGTCGGCTTGAGTTATCCGAAAATTCGGATAATGGTCAGTGATGAGACTAGAAACATCATAATTCCATCAGTACTGCGCACATTACAAGATTAGTGTTACTCTGCCTATTTGTTGAAACTGACAGTACTAATGCCCGTGTAGGGTCTCCGTTTATTTTGGGACCTAAATCGTCCCGATAAATCCAAAAATTGTCGCGCAGACCATATTCAGCACACTGTCAACCATACCGAACTTGTGATACTGACAGTATGCTTACGATGACCCTACACGGTCAGTGTTACTGTCATTATTACAATACTGACAGTAAGTTATCCGAAAATTCGAATAATCGTCAGTAATGAGAATGAACCATCAATCCATCACTACTGCACCCATTACACGTTCAGTATTACGGTCAGTATTTTTTGAAATTGACAGTAATAATGCTCGTGAAGGTTCACCATTAAGAATCGGTATTTTTTCGTGCGTCAAATCCATTAGCCGTGCCCTACACGACCAGCGCTACCGTCATTATTTCGATACTGACAGTAAGCTATCCGAAAATTCGGATAATCGTCAGTGATGAGAATAAAACATTAATCCATCAGTAGTGCGCCCATTACACTATCAGTATTAATGTGCGTTTCTGTTGAAACTGACAGTATTACTAGACGTGCAGACTCCCATTTTAGTATTGTCTTCGCGCGTTTCTTCCGTCTTTACTGCCAACATCGTTTGTTTTAATTGACAGCGTGAGGTTCGCATTAGGCCCAAATTTCCGATCATCAACATCGTCATTATTATTATTATCATTATTAACGTCGTAATCCTAAATGAAACAAGATGGCGACCGGAAGCAGCGGAAGTTCCACAGAACGGAACGGTCGGCACGCGCGCCAACGTTCGATTCGAAGGGCAGCGTTCTAAAATATCGAATGGAATTCGAAAATTTGAAAACACGTGAGAAAGTTTCGAAAACGCAATCTCTATTCCGTAACATTAGCGCGATTTACGTAGCCGCAAATGCCTTCAACCGTAACTTATTGGGTGGGTGACATAAGGAGATCTCAAAATTCATGCCGCGAATAAAGTTTTCATTCTGATCGTCATTAATTTCAAACGATTGTCAATCGCAAACTCACCATACTGCCGTCTATGTCGCTTTCGTTGTGGTCCATCCTGTATATAGGAACGGGGTTTCTTTTTTTGACGCGAATTTTGGTCGAGTAAATGAAATCCACAAAAGAATCTTTGGGTCCGGCGAAATCGGCTTGATTTTCCAACGTTTTTCGCTGCTTCAAAAACGCCTTCAATTACTGGACTCGATATCTGAGAATATGAAGACGAGAAGCGTGCAACTAACGAGAACGTGCTCACGGACTCCCGGCGTGCATCGCGTTTAAT
>JAQGAF010006446.1:0-10169 GCA_034687865.1 Kryphioiulus occultus | reverse complement strand
ATTGTCTACGAAACACATTTTTCCGATTTTAAATCCGACATTTGGTTTCTGAGAAAAACACATTTTTTACTCGATTCTTGCAGGTGGCCCAAATTTTTTGCTCGTAAGTGTACTAACCGTTATCTAATTGTCTGATTGGTGGCTTTTACCTGGCCACTCAACAATTAAAATTATTTTCCTGAGTACAATACCCACAGTCTCAGTGCTAACATGTTTCTCAACTTCAGCAGCATGATTAGAAGCACTTAATTGGGTATTTTCGTCATTTGTTGCAGAATCCGCCATTCATCAATATCTCTTTTAGGCTCATTCGTACTTTAATATAATAATTCAATGGGCTTGTTTGTACCACCTGACGATATGCTGGATGGTTGAGTGACGTTTTTGAGCTATTTCAGATATCTGTTTGATGGATTTTCAATTATAATGGTGGAAAATATTGTACTGAAATTCATTCAAAGAATCATGGGTTGCAACTGTAAAAGTACCCATAGCTTTCCTTAAAAAAACAATGGAATAGAATGAAGTCCATACACAAACTAACTGAAAACATTTTTAATATCTGAACGTTTGACTGTTGAGTCACTATACCGGTACATGTACTGGTACATATAGTGGTTGTGTGTACATATAATGTCCCTGTTACGACTAATATTTTAAAATTAAGAAAGCTGCTTGAGTCAGCACTGGTATAAATGCAATCGGACATCGATAGCTTTCCAATCTTCCTCATTATCCATCTCCTTTAGTTAATTTCATCACCCATCTTTAACTCTGTCTGCCTTACAAGTGAACACATTTTTCAAACTTCTCAAATATTTCGCGACCCAAAGTTTGAGAAACACTGCAATACATCGTTCACTCCTGCAAAGCAAATGAAAAATGCGCCATTCACAATACCACAGAAATTTAATTGCCCTTCGTATCTCTTCCAAAGTTTGATGGCCCTAACAAGGGCCTTTTTTAAGATCTAAAATTGCCATCGTTCCATTTTTCTCATTCCATTCGATCGACAATGTCGTCCTGTGATACCTTCAGTCTCTTACTGGATGATGGGAACTGGAAAGGAAGTTCCCTTTTCAGTGCTTGCTCCATGGTAGCAATTTCCAAATCCATTCTGGCGATTTCTTGGTCCTTTTGTAATAGTGAGCCCTTCATATTGGTGAGCTGTTCGCCAATTATCTTTTGATGGTACATTCGTTCTCTCGCATATCTGTTGAGCATAAGGGTCGCTAAGCTTACTTCATTGTTCAGATCGATGTGGCATTGCCGACAGCCTGAAACCCAGGAATCATTGGAGAAATCTGCATCATTGTCTCTAACTGCCTGACCCAGCCCCTGGATTTCCAAATTTTTCACTTCGATGAACTTTTCCTGGCGTTTTATTTTGATGGTCAAGTTCTCTTCAAAACGACGGCAATCTTCCAAAATGGCTTCTGGATTCATAATAGGCAAATTAAGGTGACTTGGGTTAAATGGCAAGCAAATAAATAAACACCGATGCAAACTTGTTTTGTCATTGACTACGACATGGACAATGAAAACCTGTTCGACCTGCACGCATTTTTGAGTAAAGTCTACTTAGTGGAATGTGAGAGGATTTCGATCACGTGGATGCCAGAAGTATTTTCGCTACAAAAACTCGTTTAACGTGTCCTTCATACTTGAACTGGTCGCCAGCAAAACATCACAAAGATTAAAAACTGTTCACGATTGAGACCAAAAAAATAATTTTCGAAAGCATGATTGCATACTTCTGGATTCCTACGAATTTCGGGTTTTGTAAAGCCTTCAGCGAAATTCAGGCAAGTTACAAATTATGTTATAAGAGAGATTTTTACAAGCGCTGTGATTGGGGTTGATAATGTCACCTGGATTATCGAATGGGAGCCCTCAGAAAATGGCCATTTCTGTCCCCTAAAAGAGATGTTTGAGTCACTATTTCTGGTGTATCTGATTTTCGATTACATGTGCAGGATGTCGACCTCGAAACTTACCAAGTTTCCTCCTCATTCATATGTTTTCGTTATTTCATCACCCATTTTTCACGCTTTCTGCTTTCTTTGAAAATTTTTTTCGCGACACACATTTCGAGAAATGCTGTAATACATGCATGGATCACTCCTGCAAATCAAATGCAATATGCACAATTCAAAAATTCGCCATACGCGTTATCATAAATATAAATTTTTTAATGCACTTTGTATCTCTTCCATAATTTGATGGCCCTAACAAGGGCCGTTTTAAGAACTAAAACTGGAAACAGTTGATTTTTCTCATTTCATTCGATCGACAAGGTACTCTGGGGACACCTTCAGTCTCTTACTTGGTGGCAAGTACAGGAAAGGTAGTCCCCTTTTTAAATCGGAAGAAAGTTTCTGTTCTAAGGCGACCATTTCCAAATCCAGTTTGGAGATTTCTTGGTCCTTTTGTAATAGCGAGTCCTTCATCTCCATGAGCTGTTCGCCAATTTCCTTTTGATTGTCAGTTTGTTCTCTCGCATATCTGGCGATCGTAGGACTCAATAAAGTTACATCGATATTTAGCTGGCTGAGGCAGGTCCGGTAGCTTGAGATTTTGGCCATCATGTCTATGAAGTACTTGGCGAAGACTCCATCATGGTCTGTAACTGTCTTTCGCAGCTCCTGGATTTCCAAGGCCATCTGTGCCATGGACTTCTCCAGGTGATTTATTTTCTTGGTCAAGTACTCGGCAAAGCGACGGCAATCTTCCAAAATGGCCGCTTTATTCATCATACTGTACATGTAGGTAACCTGAGTTGGGTTCGATGGCAAACTTATTGGGAAGCAAAGGAAAATCACTGATGGAGACCTGTTGACCACTGCATGGACGATGAAAACCTTTTCGACCAGCACGCCTATTTGTAGGCGATGAAGAACTTGTAGTCTTCTTAGTGGAATGTAAAAGGATTTTGACCACGTGGCTGCCTGAAATATTTTCGCCACAAACATTCATTTTACGTGTCCTTCAAACTTGAACAGGTTTTCATCAGTAAGTGTACACGCGTCGCTAACTACACCTAATTCAAAAACGACTTATACTTTCTAGATGGACCATAATAGAAAACAACATTTTCCACTATGAAAGGAAAGGTTTTTTAAATTTCAAAAATGACACCCATTAGTTTTTGATCTTAGGTCCATTCATAATAGATGGCGCCTTGTGAGTTTAGCTATGGAAAGGAAAAGGGTATCGTGGCCTTTACAACAATACGGCGCTAATTTTAACTCTGAAAGTTTTGTGAAATTTTCTACTGAGGTTCTCTCAATGGTAACTTTCGCTCCAGCTCCAACATGCAGACATGTACATGTACTGTATACTCCACAGCGGCTGGGATTTCAATGACTTTTGTTTCACCCAACATTATATGAGAACTGACAATTGCATCTGGTCGCAAATCAAAACAACAATAACATGCCATTTTGATATAAACCGTTCAAAGGAAAACGAAATATTATGATTGGTGCGAAAACATCATTCTCTTCATCGTGATTCCATACTTCTGGATTCTTACGAATTTCGATAGTTGTAAAGCTTTCAGAGAAATTCTGTAAAGTTACAAACGATTTATATATGAAAGATATTTTTATAAGGGCTGTGATTCGTGTTGGTAAGGTCACCTGGATAATCTAATAGGAGCCTTTAGAAAATGCCAGCTTTTTCTCCTTAAACAGTCTATCTACAGTGGATAAAACAAGTATTGGCAATTGGTGTTGTGTCACAAAAACAACTTACAAGTTAAACAAGCAAACATCGTTTAAATAGAGGCGAGTAAATAAACTAATCATAACAATTTCGTTTGTTTAAATTGACGTGGTTTAAAATAAACATAAAAAGTGAAAAACTTATGTCAAAAAAGTATTGGCAATGTATGGCAAAATACAATGGGAGGGGCGTTCAAAGTCTCCTCTAGCCCAAATTTCCTTACACAGACTTTTATTTTATGGTGCAACACATTCACATATGTTCTGGTAGGCCTGTTATAATCACTTAATTGAAGATTTTCAACGCTGCCGTATCCAATACAGTCCCAAACATCAGCACTGCTTTCGCCATAGTTTAACATGGAGTGATTATATCTGGTCTACCAGAACGCATATGTGAACGTGTTGCGCCATCAAATAAGTCTGTGTAAGCAAATTTGGGCAAGAGGAGACATTGATCGTCTTCTCCATTGTATTCTGCCTTACAATACCAATACTTTTTTGACATTAGTTTTTCACTTTTTTGCTGTTTATTTTAAACCGCGTCAATTTAGACAAACGAAACTGTCATGATCTGTTTATTTACTTGCTGTTATTTAAATGAAATTTGTTTAACTTGTCTAAGTTGTTTTTGTGATACTTTTTGTGAAAAAACACCAATGGTCAATACTTTTATCCCCTGTTTAACATGTACACGGTATACGGCTGTTTATTATGTACTGTAGCTTAATTGAATATTCGTGCTGATTTCAGAAGACTCCACATAATTTGTCATAAAAATCACTTGCCAAGTGATGGGAGGTTTGCTGACGAGTCTATAGTAAATGTCTGTGTAAACCCACTGTAAATAAACGTGGAAGAATTCACAAATTACATGAAACGAGTTACTTGCGTGTCACGAATATGATGTAGTTGATTTTGGGTTTCGCGTTTATCCATGCAATCGGACCTCGAAAGCTTACCAACTTTCTTCTTTATTCATGGAAATTTAGTTTTGCAAAGTGTACAAAATTTTCCAACTTTACGGATTTTTCGCGACCCAGTTCGAAAAAAATGCTGTAATACAGTACATGCATGAATCACTCCTGTAAATCAAATGCAATACGAGCAATAAAAAAATGCGCCATTGGCGTTATCATAAATGGAAATTTAATTGCACTTCGTGTCTCTTCCATAGTTTGATGGCCCTAATAAGGGCCGTTTTTAAGAGCTAAAATTGCTGCAGTTTGTTTTTTCTCATTCCTCTCACTCTGCAAGGTCCTTTGGGGATACCTTCAGTCTCTTACTGAGTGGATGATACTGGTCCATGGCCGCACGTTTAGATTCCAGTGTGGCGATTTCTTGGCCCCTTTGTAATAGCGAGTCCATCATCACAAAGAGCTGTTCGCCAATTTCTTTATTAATGTCAGTCTGTATTCTCCCATTTCTGGCGATCGTCGTCATCAATAAGGCTACTTCGTTGTTTATCTGGCTGAGGAAGATCCGGCAGCTTGACATTTTCTCCGTCATGCCTGTGAAGTACATGTCGTTGATTAAGACCCCATCATTTTCTGTAGCTGTCTTTTGCATCTCCTGGATTTCCAAGGTCATTTGTGTCATTCTCTCCATATCCATCCGCAGGTGAGATAATTTCGTGGTCATGTACTCGGCAGAGCTTCGATCATCTTTCAAAATGACCGCTTTATCCATCATAGATGACCTGAGTTGGGTTCGATGGAAACTAAATGGCAAGCAAAGAAATACTCTGAAGGATTCCTGTTGACCACTGCATGGACGATGAAAACCTGTTCGACCAGCACGCCTATTTGTAGGCGATGAAGAACTTGTAGTCTTCTTAGTGGAATGTAAAAGGATTTTGACCACGTGGTTGCCAGAAATATTTTCGCCACAAAAAATCGTTTAACTTATCCTTCACGCTTGAACAGGTTTTCATCAATAAGTGTACACGCGTCGTTAACTACACTGGACCATAATAGAAAACAAAAGTTGCCACTATGATTCATGATTGAAACTTTCCCCTAAACATTCTGACTACTGTACATGTACAGAATGCGGCTGTTTATTATTACTGTAGCTGATCGTGCTGAAGACGCCTCATACTCTGTCATAAAAATAACTTTTCACGTGATGGGAGGTTTGCTGACGAGGGTAGTAAATGTCTATGTAAACACAAAGTTGTCAATAAACATGGAAGAATTCGCAATTTACATGTACACTGTACTAGAAACGAGATATTTGCGTCACGAGTACATGATAGGGGGTGTCAATCCCAAGAAAATTGAAATTGGTAAGTCAATTCGACAAATTCAAGAACCAATTCGATTTAATGCAATTGGCGACACGGGTGGGCACGGACGACATTTTTTACA
Organism: Kryphioiulus occultus; assembly: GCA_034687865.1. NCBI lineage: Eukaryota > Metazoa > Arthropoda > Diplopoda > Julida > Julidae > Kryphioiulus > Kryphioiulus occultus. Next base: position 4,075 of record JAQGAF010006446.1, on the reverse strand, counting down.
GCGTTTAACCATTGCAATATAAATTTTCACACGAAATTATTCAGCAAATTTTGTAATATGCATGATATTTAACGCAACATTTAAATTCCAATCATGTAATTACATTTCTTCGATGCCTGAATCCAACAATAATACAAGCTCGGGTTGCATTTTTTTAATTGGCTTGTCATTGATATCGCTGCAAAATCACAAAAGTGGTGGACATGACTAATTTTAAAACAGCCAATTAACACATGGGACCAGAGTCTGAGAAAAACAACTTTGTGAAAGTAAAACTGCAAAATGTTTCGTGACGTCTTCTGTATGCACTTTCATATTGGGGGTTTCAAAGCAAAACCAATTCGACCAATTCTAATTTTTTTGGGATTGACACCCCCTGGTATCACACGGAATCTGATTTTCGATTACACGTTAACCCATGCAATCGGATCTCGAAATCTTACAAATTTTCCTCTTTATTCATCGGTTTTAGTTCATTTCAACACCCTGTTTATGGTTTCCGCTTTAAAATGTCAAATTTCTCAAACTAACATTTTTCGCGACCCTCATTTTGACAAACACTGAAGTACATGGATGGATCACTCCTGCAAATGAAATGCAATATGCCCCATACAGGGTTCCCACTTTCTGGAAACTCAGTGAAACTCAGGGAAATTGGTGAAATTCGTGAAATTATATAAAATTGGCCTATTTAAGATAATCCATTTGCCTTCCAGTTTTGCACATATTTTGATGTATCACTGAATGATATTATTCAAAATTAAGGTCAATGCTTGTCATTACTTGTGAATGGCAATTATGGGCAACAGGTCCAAAAAAATCATAATTTTGGCCCCTATTGAATTTGAGTTATTTCAATTAGATAAAATTCATAGTTTGTCATCCAATGTTTTTATTTTGATAAATTAGATTTTGTGGGACTTAGATCCAACATTGGGTATTTAAGCATTAGGAAATTCAAAAATTTTGCATGTTATATGTTCAGTACTGATGTCGTGATTTGTGGGAGTCTAACAATGTGATAATTTGAAAAAGCAACAATTATACTTTGGATAATTAGAATTACCATTCAATTTGCCAATGTTTTTAGCATTGAAATTTCCTTTGTTGTTGTCCATAGTGATGCATGGTAAAGTTCAGGTTAGGGCTAGAAAATAAACTTATTACCATGGTCAAATGTTGTGTGAAATTCCATGTTAAATGTCAGGGAAAGTCAGGGAAATCTATTTGAGAATTTGGGTGAGAACCCTGCCATACCATAGAAATTTAATTGCACTTCGTATCTCTTTCTAAGTTTGATGGCCCTAACAAGGGCCGTTGTTAAGAGCTAAAAAAAGTAAAAATTGTTATCCACTTCAAAGGCCGTTGTTAAGTGCTAAAAACGTAAAAATAGCTATCCACTTCATCGGTAAATTCTTCCGATACCCTTCGTCTCTTACTGGGTGGAAGAAACTGATGGAGTTCCTTTTCCAAGTTCTTCTCCATGGCTACAATTTCCAAATACATTCCGTTTATTTCTTTGTTCTTTTGATGTATCGAGCGCTTAAAGTCCAAGATCTGTGTCCAAGTTTCCTTTTGTTCGTCAAACTGCTCTCCCAAAAATCTGGCGATCGTTTGATTCATTAAAACTATATCGTCGTTGAGCTGGCTAAGCCATGACCGGTAGCTTGATATTTTCTCCGTGATGTGTGTGAAGTAATTGGCGAAACCTCCATCTTTGTCTGCAACTGCAGTTTGCATCTCCTGGATTTCCAAAGTTTTCTTTGCGATGATCTTTTCCTGTTGATTTATTTTGATTGTCAGCTTCCCGGCCAGGCGACGGCACTCGTCCAAAACCCACGCTGTTATATCCATCATGGTTGACTTGGGTTAATCGAAATTAAGCAAAGTAATAATCACTGACCACTGAACGATGAAAGCCTGTTGGAAAAGCACGTCTTTTTGTAGGCGATGAAGACTTCGCAGGCTTCTTAGTGGAATGTGATAAGATTTCATCATTTCGATCACAAGTGCTGCCAGAAATATTTTCGCAAAAAGAATTCGTTGAAGGCTGTCCAAAAATAATGACATTTTCTTTTGATAACTTTCTAATATGGACTCAATGTTATTTTTTGCCCATGAAAATTAACTAGTTTACTAGCGATTGTTGTCTTTTTTAAATAAATAAAGTCCTCCGTTGATTTATAACAAAATAACTAAATATGACAAAAATGCGAAAGGTCATTCGAAGGTCAATTTGCATCACCTGCGAATGACCCTTTCAAATTTTGTCATGTTTATTTATTTTTTACACATGTACTTACACGTAAATGTATAGAGGAATTTATTTAATCGCTGGTAAACGACTTGATCAGACAAAATAAATATAGCCATTATTCGAAAAATTTCAAAGAGAAAATGTAAAAATAAGTTTTTTGCAGGGTAGTTGGCAGGTATGGCCGATGACGTCACAAAACGTCAGGATGACTTAGGGGTTGTTCACCACCGTAATTAATGTGTGAACACGCACAGTTGGTATACTACATAAAAAATTGACTTCAAATGTCTAAATGACCCATAATACAAAACAAAATTTGCCACTATGCAAGGTTTTTCAAATTTCGAAAATGCCGCTTATTACTTTTTGAGCTTGGGTTCATTTAACCTAATAGGCTTGACCTTTGGATGAATTTTCGCGCGGTTATGCTATATTTTTTAAGTATTGCGTGTTTCAGAAAAATAATAAATCCTTGGGTTAACCAAATCCTTGAACCGCCAGTGGAGTTGTTTCAGCCTACACTTACACGTACATGATTTACGGATCCCGAAGATGCCATTTTGTTCAAAACCGTTCCAAGGAAGACACTCTGTTACGATATGGAGGCAAAAAGATCATTTTCGCCTTCAAGATCCAAACTTCTGGATAAGACTCAAGCCCACGAATTTCACGAATTTAGAGAGCTACAGTATAAAGCCTTCAGTGAAATTCAGGTAGGTTACAAACGATTTTTGTGCGAAAAATATTTCTGTATTGACATTACAAAATTCGCTAGAATAAATTACTGAACTAAAACCTGGCTAAGTCACATCAATCGATTGCTATTAACCAGTTCTAGCTATTCTACAACATCACATGAGTTGCTTTCATTCGCTAGAAAAAAAGTACTGAAATAAAAATGGCTAAAAGTCGCAGCAATCGATTGCCATTAACCAGTTCTAGTAATCCCACAACATCACATGAATTATTTTTGCTTATGGAAAGAGTTGTATGAGAAAAATTGTTAAATATCGAAAAATTGAAAAATTCATGACATTCAAAATTCGCTAGAAAAACTTACTGAACTAAAACCTGGCTAAAAGTCACAGCAATTCATTGTTATTGATCAGTTCATGGTATCCAGCAACATCCCTTGAGTTGCTTTTATTTAGGAAAAGAGTTTTTTTTGAAAAAAATTGATAAAAATGTGGAAAAATTAACATATTGAAGACCTTCAAAATTCGCTAGACAAATTCACTGAACTAAAACATGGCTAAAAGTCACATCAATCGATTGCTATTAACCAGTTATAGCTATCAAACAACATTACACGAGTTGTTTTTATTTAGGGGAAGAGTTGTGCGGGAAAAATTGAGAAAAATTAACATATTTAAAAAATCGAAAAATCCAAGACATTCAAAATTCGCTAGAAAAAATTACTGAACTTACTGAAAGTCACATCAATCGATTGTTATTGATCAGTTCTAGCTTTTCCAACAACAACCACGTATTTTTTGGCTTTTTGAACTTTAATGGACTGTAATTTCACAAGCTGTGTGAAAAAAGATGGAATTCTAATGAAAACAAAATAATGAGACGTAAATGCAACATTTGAAAATGTTTAAAAAATTGTCCAATCCATGACAAAAAATTTTGCTAGAATAACATTTTCAGCCAATAACATGTTAAATTAATAACACTCAATTAGGATTAATGCGTTCTAGTTAATAAATCACACCACATGTCTGGATTATGGTTTAACACAGAGTTATGGGGGAAAAATTGAAAAAGAAAATTGGTAAAAATGTGGAAATCCAAGACATAAAAAGTTGTCTAGAA